>JABUQX010097137.1:32500-55000 GCA_015478945.1 Trachelipus rathkii | reverse complement strand
GTTCTTTTTCTCCTATATTGTAGATTGCTAATATGTATACAACAATTAGTGGCTGGAATCCTCTCATGTTGATCCAGGAAGGAAGGAGGCTGTATCATTCGGTAATCTCAACGATATTCCTGATTTTCCCCAACGAATTCAGGAACAACTTTTACCTATGTTTCATCACTATTTCTTTTCCCCCTAATTACGCCATCATCGTCCTGTTGGTAAATCTGACCACAATCTTACGTCTCTTAAATTTAATATTTTCTCTCTAACAGCTCCTTCCTACACTAGGCGTTTAGTACTTTAATCTGACTGATTGAATTGGAGGACTTTGCGTCCCTTCTACACTAACTTTCCCTGGAATGAATTCTTTGACTTTGAAACTCTGAAGACGCTTCGGGTCTGCCAATAAGGAAGAGGTAGGGTTGGTAATCGCTGATAAAATTAGCAATTTCGTTCCTTCTCCGCTCAAAACCCATGGTTCGATTGTGATTGCCTTGGCGACATTCAGGCTAGAGACAGTGCAGTGTGAGTCGAGGGTAGAAAATTTCTCTTTCTCCTATCATTCTCGCAAATTCCCAATCAGCTTGGAATCGTGGCATGTATTTTATTTAACGATCAATGAGTACGTTCATTAAACGAAAGCGCACTGATCTCTTTGGTTCTAACACTGACAAATCTTTCTGGCCACTTTTGCTAAAATATACCTAACAACTTCTGCAAATCTGACATCCCTCCCCAACCCCCTTTTATTCGTTCTGATGGTTCTGCTGTTAATTCTCTAACTAAGAAACTAATCTCCTTGACCTCCTGTTTTTCTCTAGCTTAACCCTAGACGATTCCGTCAATACTCACCCCTACACCTTCTCCTCTTAGATGACCTATGTTTTACCTTTGATTACATTTGGTCGGGTTCATGGGTTCCCTCTGAAATCTGCGAACGTTATGAAGGCAAGCAAGCGGCCTGTATAGTACTCCTTCCAGAGTTTTGAGGGAGTATGCTTCCGAGCTGGCGCTGTCTTTAGTTCAATTACAGTATACTCTCCGTTCCTCATTACTGGTACTTTATCTCAGTGCCGGAACCAAGAATATGTTCAACCTAATCCGAAGAAAGGAAGCAAATCTGACCCTTCCAACTGTTGCCAAATAGGTCTCACTTGTTTTCTATATAATATCTTTGAAACCCTTATAGCTACATATCATAATTATTGTAATATTAACTATATCTGGCTCATCACTATATTCCATTCTATGTCATGATGAGCAGTGAGCACTGTAAGGTTCGGAGGTCTGAGCGTTGAGAAAATATATCATATCTTCACAGATTTATGGGTCATTAGCCTTAGGACCTAGGAGTTTTTTGCGTATGGCGTGTAACATATCCAAATCGTTTTACCAAGTATTACCCGAGTCGTTGCTTTCCAAGCTTCCTCTTCTTTGGGTTTCCTCCTCCTCCTCTTTAGTTACTTTTGTCTAGCTTTCTATCAAATCTTCTCACATATTATCCTGTCTTTGTAAATGGGCAATCCTCTTTCTGTCAATAGCCGCGCTCCATTTCAGGGATTTGTCTGTATCTACATGAGCGGAATATTCTTTCTTTTCATTACAACATCATTATAGCAGTTCCATTTCTAACTATTTTCACTCTTACCACGATACGCCCAAACACCTCCTTCGTTCTATCTGCATTGCAGCCTGCTTCCCTTTTGCCATCCAAGGTAGACTCTAATAAGTCTTAATCTTCGATGCGAATTCTACGGATCTAAATAGAATATCTTGTGGGTGATACTCTCCAAAGCCTTTGATAAGTTCAAAACCTCTTTAAAATATTCAACTCCTATAAATCTCCCTCGCAAAAGGACCTTCTAAACCCTTTTTTAGTTTTTTCGATGGTGTCTTTTCTCCTCGTTGACATAATAAACACCTCCTGGCTCTTAACATAAGCAAAAACACCAAAAAAAAAAAGTCCTGCAAGCCTCTCATATCACAACTTTTGCTAGGGCGGCCTCAAAGAAACCAACCTGCGGGATTCTGTTTAAGATTGCTCTTCTTCTCATTTAGTCCTTCTCAGGTATACACGAGGGTGACTCATCCGCACTTACATGGAGTACTACAATATATCATAATAGTGACGGAGTTAATTGACTGTAGGTGGAGTAATGGCAGTCAAAAGCTTAGGAAAACATAACATTACTTACTTTCTAACTCTCACATATATGTGACTCCGAAAGGCATTGATGTTTTGTCACTATATCTCCATTTGAGTAACTACAGCCGGCAAGTTGCTCACGAAAATTATCCACTCGCATGTCATCACCTTTGACGAACAACCTAGTAGCCACACGGGTTGCAGTGCTGATCATGAATTCTTGCTCTCGCACACTCTCACATCTCATTCTTGTCGCTTTGTTGTTTGCGCTTTTTGTCAACTACTTTCCATACTAACTTTTTCCAACTGATCGTCTGTGGATTCTTTTACCTTCTGTTTCCGGCAGCAAGTTCAAATCTACCTATATTTTAAGAGCTTGCTCTGTGTCGCTCACTTGCAGGAATCTGATTTAAATAAGTTCGTCACCATAGGACAAGGAATCTTTTTTTTGTTATTTATTTATTATTCTATATTATACTCTTCCCTCTACCTTTCTTCTTCGCTTCACGCTCTACCCATGAGGAATGAGTTGTGATAACTAGGTAAAAAAAAATACTCAAGTAGCTAATATATATCATTGTGTACGCAAAATTTTCTCGAAAATTAAATTATTATTACCCTTCAATTTTCGCGACCCGTATATGTTGACAATATAGGGAGTGGGAGAGACGGAACCGGATGGCGTCCGTAGTGCACCCCCATCAAACACTTTCCCCCAACCGTCAACAATATTGGAAAGCCGTGTAGGACTTCAGTAATAATCTGAAAGTTCTACGCCATATTTGCATATGAATTTAAATCTTTTATACTGTATTTATTAATTGACGTGTGTTATAATTTCTTCCTAATGAATAAGTTTATTATTTTTATTTCCGTCGAGTGTTACATGTTGTTTTTTTTCTTACTCTCTAATAGATTCTGCTTATAATTTGCTATTACTTATTTATATTTATCAATATCATCAGTTGCTGAAGTAATGAATGGCCTATTTTTTTAATATTTGAATAATGGTTATACGTATTTATAACATGTTTTTATATTGAGTTTTTTTGGACATAGATATGATTGTTTTTACATTGTTATTTTTCTATATTTTATTGAATCTTAACGATATAAGTTATTATTTTTCCTAATGAATTACCTCAGATTAATTATCTAAGTCTTAGTACTTTAATTAAAGTTAATTTCAAATATTTATATTGTTGTTATCTATGAGTAATAAATGTTTGTATAAATTTATTAGTTTGTTGTTTAATCATAAAAATTATTATATAATCAACGATTATGTTGATAACATAATATATTATTATCGTAAATAATTAATGGTAATATATAATAAAACACAGTGGGCTATATATGAAACTTATATATACTTTATTAGGTTATCTATATTAGCCATATATTAGTATATAATAATCGTACAATACCGTGAGAATTAATCTAGATATATATTATGTATATTTCATCAGTAAGAATCGGCTATATGAGGTATATACATATATATATAAATATATACTGTAAAAATTTCTCGACCGTTTCTCGCAAGTGGTTATATTTATTTCATATTATCTCCACAAAGTGATTGAAACTTATATTAGATTGAATTTACTTATATATATGGAGATGAAATTATAACTTAAGAACTGAAGCCGGAGCCTGTTAATATTATGGATTTAATTTAGCTCAATTATTTATGAGAAAAAAAATAAAAAAGATATTCTCGGCGCTTAAATAATCTATTAATTACTTTTATTATTTTTACAAAATATATATTTAATTATTTAAAGTATTAAAAAAACTCCATGATTCTTTATGTGTATATAATAATGATCAGATCGTTTATTAATGAAAGTCTGATGATCTATAAATCATAATTGATTTCTTTATGTGAGCAAGGCTGCAGTGATGGGTTGGTGTTAATACATTCCTTAATAGTCATTTCTAATTAACTAAAAAAACTTTATTAGTCTAGAAACATTATATATGGACTATTCAATTTGTTTTTATTCATAGGTGATTTTTATAATTATTCTCGCTTATTCCTACTATAATCTCTCAGTGCCAGTGGGTGTCCGCGGATGTACGTGGATGAGGGTTGTGGAATGGTAAAAAAAATGACACGGATATTCGGTAGGTTCATGATTTAATAATAAAGAATATTTATAATATATATAAATATATATATATTATAATATATATATATATATATATCGGATATATATATATATATATTATATAATAATAGTAATACTGATATATATATATATAAGTATATAATATATTATTATAATTTTCTATATATCATATAAATAATATATAATTTATTAGATGTTCTAGTCAAACACCATAGGTTATATGTGAGTTATATCCGAGTAAATATATATTATTTCGTCAACGAGCAGATAACATTGTGTTTTCATATGCAAAGGAACGTTCAGATAAAAAGAGAAATGGAGTGTTGATAGGATTCAGTTCATTCATAGATTTATTTGATTTTTACATTTTGCAAACATATTGCTAGGACCCTGATTAGTAGCTTTGAGGACACTCATTTGTGTCTCTTCTCCATTATATATAACGAAAAGCGATATGATCTTTGTGTTACACACTGTGTTGTTGAGTTCAACTCTTAATAACACACAAGAGCACTACATTTGGATAGCAGAATGTGACACACCAAAGTATAATACATTTCTTCAAAGACTTATAAAGAAAATATTCATTAGATATTACTTCTTTAATTCAAAAATACAAATTAAAATCAACTTTATACCCATAAAGAAATTTCTCTTTAACATATATAAAGATTAACCGATTTAAGATACTACTTATATTCCTATATTTCAGGCGGTTAGTGGGCCGTGGAGACTATATTCTAACCTAAATTAAACCTTCCAACCATAACGCCTTATTTTAATACCAGACACCTCTCTCACTGATTTATCCGATGAAAACTTATCACTTGAAATGTTTTAAAAATGACGGTGAAAGGGAAAGAAGAGGGAAAAACGGTTAAAAAGAAACGTCGGAGTGGGGTTGGGGCCCCAAAACGAATAACTCGGCTGCTGAATGTAATTTGTTCAGTGTTTTGGTTGCGTAGCAGTGAGAATTTACTCTCTAGATCCGATTTAAAGGTTTATAAATCCTTCCTTTTTTCCCTTCCCTCTTTACCTTTTTATCTATGAACTATTTTAAAAGATTTTTTTTCTCTTTAGGTAAAAAATCAACTAAAAACTTTTTAGCTAAAGCTCTTAATTATCGCCCATTTAACACCTGCCTTATATCATGGTCAGGGGAGTTACAGGAAAGTGCGCGCAGCCACTCCGTAGCAAAATAAATGAATCCGAATGTAATAGACCAATGCAATTGTATTGTATTTGTAGAACAGATTATCCGAAAATGGCAATTTTATTATCGACTCTTTCTCTCAATTAATACAGAGCATTCGGAGTGATCTTTCAGAGTAGTTATTATCACGAAGTGTTTGTTTTCCGAGTCATCACTCGATAACCAAAGATGACGAAACATCTGAAACAAAAACGAATAAAATTCTTCATTACCACTATATGTATTATAATAGCTTTGTTGCCTAAAATTTAGTAGTATATATAAGATATATGTTAGTTATATATATAATATACTATATATATATAAATATAGAGTGAGAGAGAATTTATATACTAAGGTATATAATAAAATATATAATAAAATAAATATATTTTATTTATATATTATATGATATTAGGCCAAGAGATCCCGAGAGGTCAGGCATGTACTAGTATGACTATAACAATCTAAGTGAAAATGAGAATTAGATTTATGATGGTTCAGAAGATAAATTTGTATGTCAGGAATGAGAACTTTAAAAAATTAAGCGTGTAGTTGTGGTATTATATGATAGTCAAAGTAGATAATAATTATATAACAAGTATTTATATGTATTTTGCTTCGGAAACGTCAATATTTGGTCTAATGCCATGTCGTTTTCCTGTCAGTTCATCCGTAAGCAGACCAAAAACTTAATAAGTTTCAAATATTACCTTGAAATTTGTGGAAAACCTCCCCAATTTCTGTAAATAGACAGTATTCAAGAGTCAAGATTTATATAAAACGTAAGATATCTGATGGTTTGCTGAATGAAATTAAAGGAGATCCCTCAAAAAGTGTCAAACTCAGTGCATTATTACGAAGAGTCTACGTAGAAGAATTAGGTCGAAAAAAAACAGATCAAACATTGGTAGTGGAAAATACAGACTCACCCGGAGTAAGCGTGCTTATTTTTTTTGAAATCTCAAAAAACTGTTTAATTTTTTTCTAACATATTTTAAGTCAATTTTAATGATTTTTTTTTAAATAAACTCGTTATTTTTTTTTTTTTATTTTTTTATAATTTTCGTGGGTAATTATTTTTTTTCTATCTGTATTTATTAATATGATATTTTTATTTCGTTATTTGTACCTCTGATTATAGTTTTTTTAGTATTATGTTTCCTTGGACTTTCTCTGGTGTATACTCATCCTATATTTATATCCCCCTCCCTCAATACTACTTAACTTATTATAATTAATATATATAAAATATTATATTACATTATATTATATTTATTATTATTATTATTTTTATTTAATTTATTATATAATGAATTTATTTATTCACCTATATATATACTTCACTCTATTACTAATATTAAACTATAAATAATATTAAATTATTATAAAAACTATCATTATACAAAAACTAGCTAGATCTAACGTATTACTATTATATCTTACTTTAAAGATAGGTTTCTAACTATTACCATATTACTTAGGAGTTAATACAAATGATTCTTAAGAGTATAATAAGAACATAGGTATTACTGTTCTCGATATCCACTTATAGTGCTAGGCTCTCAGTTTAGAGACCCTGCCTCGACAGGTTTTATCATAAGTCATCATCTAGATTAGTAGCTACTCCACACACAGACGATAATTCCTGCGGCCCTATACTTAACAAATCCTTAATCATAAACGCTGAAATACGCTTAGGACACTAGAGACGAGATCACATAAGCCTAAAATAGTGACTCGACAATAGTCGTTAAACCGTAGACCTAAACCAGATGGCCAGTCTACGCTCGCAAACACTCGTTAGTTATTTAACAACACTCCTAGACTCGCTTAATCCGTATGATGGATATATATTCACAGGTATCACTAATATAATATATGTTTAGAGTCAGTAATATATAGTATATTATTATAATTATTATATATACATGTACTATATTTTAATATTAGTATTATCTAAATATGGATTAAGTTCTACATGATCTTCATTATTTACTGTTTCACTATTTCTCATATATATTTTATTTTATATATATATCTATTTACTTCATGATATAATTTGTTTAAGTAAATCTTATACGTATTTCAGTTCACATGATATCTAATTATTGAATATTAATACCTATCTCAATACTCACTTAGATGTGGTCTTTCTACTAGAGTGATATCTCTATTAGTTACACAAAACTAGTGATATCCATCTACTTATTTATAGTATTCTCGGTCTTATATATTACTAGGTATTTATTCGTCCGTTGGTCATGACGCGTGGAGAGGGGTAGTGGAGCGGCAGCTGAGGATCCATTTGCAAGAACTCAAGAAACCCCCCATAGTGAAAGCGTCTGAGTGGATAATTTGTGTCAGTCTTCTTTGTTGTGTGCTTTGCTCGTATACCTACATGCCAAGACTTAATACTCAAGAGTTTGGTTGTGTAGGTTTACGCATTGATGGCATGGGAATCGAAGTGAAAAGTATGATTGATTCTGTGTTTTTGAAGAATTAGATGATATGATAGACCTAATAAATATTAAATATCTGATCACGGGATAGTTAAAATCAAGTCAAGGGGACTTATATGAGTAAATGGAATTTATCGGATCAAATTTTTTATGTTGTCTCTCACTCGGATGATACAATAATTAAGTTCACGTGGCCGGGTCGCCCTGGATGGAAGCATGCAGAAGGAATGCATTGAGATAAAAAAAAAAGTGAAAGACTTAGAATCCTACGACAGTGAGAAGTTTAAGTGAAACAAATGGTAAATAAGGAGAAATCTATTTGAGAAGCGCTTCAAAATTACAAATCAGTCTAAATGATGAACAAGTGTGAAAGTGAACAAATCTGAAAAGTACAATTATGAAGAGGAAGACTAGTTGTCTAGTAGTGCAAAAGAATGTATTAGTGGAATGTGCTAAAATATCACAAAGCAAGATAGTTAACCACTGAGACTAGGTCGGAATGTAAGACGCTGATGCCACAAGCGTTTAAAGGTAAAATAAGAAGCAGTGTGTGTTGAATATCGCTACTACAAAAGCCAATGAAGTGAGGTGTTGCAGAAAGAAAATATGAGCTCGGAGTTGGAGATGGGTATGGACGAGGCACGGTAGCACATAATAACAAAGAATCGACCAAAAAGGCGTGCCACTACGCTAGGAGAAAAAAAGAAGATATAAATATGACAAAACATATATGTGAAAGAGAGGAATGAATGGTAGAAGAACTTTATGCAAAAGAGAATATATTAGAGAAAGCATAAATCTGGAAAGATGAAGCGTGAACAATGTTCCGAGCATGTAGCCCAACTCAAGGCGCATCCTCCATAATCTTCACATACACCATGTGAATCCCACGCCCTTTCGATATATTGGCTTTTTGTAATTTTGATATGATCACTATGGTATTGTGCTGCACGAGTAGTATATTCGTTGGACATTTGGTGTATTTATCACTCTTCTCGATTAATCAATTTCTCTATCATATATCATTATTTTATTACATGCGTGTTAATGAGATAATATGTATATACTTCGTTTGAATTCGTTTGATGCGTGGTGTCTATTGGTGGCGCTATTAGCTATGTCGTATATTAAGGCGTGTCTTGTTATTGGGATAGAACGTCTTAACGTAAGAAGGAAACAACCATATATGGGTATTGTCATCTGTAGTGGGGCTAGATAACTGTTGATAGAAAAGAGCTTTGATAATTTTAATGGTTGGTAAATTCTGCATGGATTTATAAACGCATGGAATTAATATATGCTCGGATTATACTATAGGTATGTCAATATCTAATTCTAAACGGAATAAGGCGAACAAAAACACAATCAGTAGTGAACTTAGATAATTACTGGAATTTTAGGGGATGGTAGTGTGAGAGTGGAGGCACTTATAACGGACCAGAGGCGGTGATTGACTTGTGCAGAGGAGAGGAAATATAGTTACCGAAGGAGAATTTGCGGCGAGGGGCAGGTGTTGACATAGCCGACGCTCAAATAAGGTAGCACGTTAGGAGTTGGTGGAAAAGCGAGCGGCCTGAGATACGGGCGGGGGGCGATAAGTGTGCCGACCTAATCCCATTGGTGTTTATTAACGTGTAGAACCATTAACTTACATCTGTCTTAATCAGCCGTGGGGGGCTGTGTGAAGTATGAGCTATGTGTTGACATTGAAGGGTGAGTATGGTAGGGAGAACGTATTATCCCGGCTGAGTCATAATTTTGTTCTCGAATAGAGTGTGAGCGCGAGTGACTGAAAGGAACTTGATTTATGTGAGAGGACGAAGAGGAGGGTGGCGGGTTGGTTGTAGTGGTTATTTAGGTGTGTGTGCTCAGTGTGGTGGGTATTTGCAGAGATCGTGTTACAGTTGAAGAGCAGAATGGATGTAGAAAAGAGCACATGGGAAGGCGCACAAGAGAGCGAGAGAAAAAAATTTGTATCTATAGAGTTTTATCGGATTGCCGAACAGAGACGGTGGGATCTGTCCTCAGGGTGCGATGCAGCTAGGAGCGAGACTGGAAGTAGCGGGAAGCACTCTGATGACAGGGGTAGTGAAGTGGTATGGGTTGGTGGTATAAGAGTTAACTAATACGTATTGAAGTGATAAATGAATGTCGCTGAATCATTACATCTGAATGCTGATAGCACCGTTTACTTTCAAAGTGTAGTCCAACGAATAATGCGAGTTGAATAGTGCATTTCGGTTTAATATTACTATAGTGTTGGATACGATCGCGTGCCAGCAAAGGTGATGTCTGCTATCATCTCAACTCTCTTCAGTTTGGCTCTATTCAATCAACTGATATAACCATAGATTAATCTCGGTTATGAAATGAATTTAAGTTAGGTTGGGAGGGCACCATTCACGTCTTAGGCATCCGAGTGTCGTCCATCATGGTTTCTGACACTGCATACTCCGCGGTGCCACACCTGCGCCTCTAATTCATTTCATGAGTCAGTGTGAAACTCGTAACGATGACATATACATATTGAATAACCAAGGACCTAACACATCCCCTTGCCACATCCACATATATAACGTCGCTCAAACTTCGATGAAAAACTTTCAAGGATTTTGGAAGTGTCAGAGCGAATCTTGACAAAAGAGATGTTTGCAGAGATTGCAAGCCATTCTAGGCAGGAGTTGTTATAAAAGGAGGGGATATTTGAAAGTAAAACGTAGATAAGAGTTAGGTTATGGTTGTATGGTTGTGAGTGAGGACAGTCTTTGGTTTGAAGTTATGTTGGATGGTGAACAACTGGAACAAGTGTCTGAGTTTAAATATTCAGGATATATGTTGAATGATAAGAGAACGGATGATGTAGAGTGTAGTAGGATAGTTGGGAATGGTAGGAAGGTGGCTGGTGCAATTAAATCGTTGGTGGATGTAAAGGGACTAAGTCTTTGAGTGCGCCTAGGGTCTTACATGATTGTATATTGTTATTTGTGTTAATGTACTAGTAGTGGAAACTAATGGTCTGGAATAAAGTATAGACCTCTAAAAGTACAATGTGCTCAGAGAACAATCCTTGGGGCGTGGTAGGTGTGAAAAGAATTGATAAAATGAGGAATGAACGCATTAGAGAGTTGTGTGGTGTGATGAAAGGAATAATTGAGAGAATAAATAAATGAAAGTACATTGAGATGGTATAGTCATGTAGAAAATATGGAGGATAGTCGGTTGATTAAACGGATATATAGTGGTGAGTATGATGTGGATCGACCGGCTGGGGAGACCGAAGAAAAAGTGGATTAAGTTAATAAAGGAATTGGCCTGAAGGAGAGGAATGCTGAGTTTGGCAGAGGGCGAGAAGAAAGGTCAATAATAAGAGTAAATGGCGGGGTAGGTTTCGTATGGCTGTGGCCCACCTGGGCCAAGGGAATAACCCCACATTGACGAGATGCCACAGTAGTGAGGGTCCGTTGCAGGTCCCTGGAAAGCCCTAGGTGGGTTATTTCTGACTCGCGACGAGTTCTCACTTAAGAGTGTAAAGGGGACAGTAAGGCTGGACTTTCCTTTTGACTTGCGTCATATTCTTCTGCTACTTTTCTGTTCCGGTGTTTGCGACGCACCTTGCCCCTAGTCTTGGGGAAAGAAGGTGGGTATGATGATGATGGTGAATATATATATATAGATAAATAAATATATATATATATATTATATATATATATATATATATATTATATATTTATATATAATTTAATACTTATATATATATATATATATATATATATATATTATTATATATATATATATATATATATATATAAAAACAACGTTTTAGAGTTCAATGATAAGTTTGGTAAAGTATACATATATTTACTTTGCCTACTTAGCAAAACTTAATATAACCTAAACTTAAAAGTTCATAAACGAAATTTGAAAATAAAATAAAAAAACTTAAAAAAAAATTTTTTCGAAAGCCTACATTTGAAAAATATCATGACTTCGGCTACGAAATTATTATAAATACGATTTATGGGGACTAGTCCAGACAGGAAGAATGGTCGACACGGCATCAAGAAAACAATCCCGTACATCCCGCCGCAGGCCTTAGGTTAGGTTAGGTTAGGTTAGGTTAGGTTAGGTTAATTTAGGTTAGATTAAGTTAGGTAAGTTAGGTTAAGTTAAGTTAAGTTAAGTTAAGTTAAGTTGTTAGTTAGGTTTAGGTTAAGTTTTGTTGGATTCGTTAGAGAAACTCTAAATAATGTTTTTTTTTTTTCAAATGTCGACCATTTGGTACTAGCTTCCGATATATTAATTTTTACATAAAAAAAAAACAAAAAAAAAAACAGTAAGGTTATGAAATGTTTGTTTAAAGACTTAAAGTATACACAAATTTAATGGGTATACTTAATAAAACTTATTATAACCAAAACTTAAAATCATAAAAATATTTAAAAAAAAAGAAAATCAATACCGGAATATATTTGCATATGAAAAATATTTGGCAATCGTTTTAGATGGGAAGGAAAGATATAAAAAAGACGATTATCGGAAAAAATCGATATTTCCTCAGGTTGCGTTATACCAAATATGGCAAATAAATACCAAAGATGGTCTTGCAAAATGTGTTTTTTTAATTATTTAAGTACATTTTGTCTATACAATCAAATCGTTGATATAATTTCGTAAAAAAAAACTTTCGATTATCGAAAAATAATAATGATATCGATGTATCGATAATCGAAAAAAAAATCGGTAGATCATATATTGAAAGAACACCAATATCCCTACCAAATATATTTTGATAGTCTTTTTAACGGATTTTTGCGTGATTGTAAATTTTTGTGGCGTCTTTGGTGATCTTCCTCACGAATTTCCTTTATTACAACATATTTCCGACATTTTCAGTAAGTTTCATTGAAATCGGAGAAAGTCGCTAGGATTAATAAGGTTCTTTTCCGGCATAATATCGTGTAATATCGAGTTTTATACCGATCAAGGAGTAAAAAATAAAAGTTGTCTGCGATAGGTTAGGAGCGTTGCTTATGTTAGCACTGATGGGTTATTTTAAGTTTGTTGGATAATGTTAGGTTAGCAACTATTGATAGGGTAATAGCTTTGTTTATGTTAGCACTGCTGAGATAGTTTAAGTTTTGCTAGATTAACGCCTATTGAGGCGTTATAGGAGCTTTGTTTAGTTTCCTACTGCTGTGTAAAGAGACATACCGATATAACTCTCTCTCTCTCTCTCTCTCTCTCTCTCTCTCTGCTCGTCTCTGCGGTAGTGTAGGGTAGTAGTAGGTATAGTATATAGGGAGGGTATAGGTAGTAGTATATATATATGAATATGAATATATATATATTAGTATAGTATTATATATATATAATATATAATATATATATATATATATAGTATAATAATAATATAAGTGAGGTAGTAGGGTAGGGTATATAGTATAGGATGTTGATAGATAATCATTAATAATCAATAATATAATAATCAATCAATCAATAATAATAATCCCAATAATCAATAAGAATCAATAATCAATAACTAATCAATAATAATCACATGAATACATACATCAATACATACATACATAACCCTAATACATAATTAATAATACATAATACATAATCAATAATTAAGAAAAAAGAAAAAGAAAAAAACCCCAACACACCCCCCCCCCCCCCCCCCCCCCACCCCACCCCCAACCCCACCACCACCCCCCACCCCCCCACCCCCACACACACAGGGTGGTTGACATACACCCACCCACACACGCCCCCCGCCACACACCAAGCACCCACCACACACCCCACCGCACCACCCCCAAACAAAAGAAAAAGAAAAAGAGAAAAAAAAAAAAGGAAACGAACAAACCTAATACTGATAGAGTCGACCCTAAAGCAATAACGCAAAAATACCCACACCCCCCCACCCCCCACCGAAAAAAAAAAAAGAAAAGAAAAAGAAAAAGGATAAAAAAAAAAAAAAAAAAAAAAAAAAAAAAAATAAAAAAAAAAAACACCCCACCCAAAAATACAAATATAGGAATTCTATATATAAAGAAAAAAGCATATATGTATAAACACATTAAAAAGGAAAAAATTGAAAAGGAATTTAAAATAAAAATTTAAAAAAATAAATAAATAAAGAAGAGAAAAAGAAGAAAGAAAGAAGAAAAAGAAAGAGAAACGACTTACGCAAGAAGCGAAGCCCCCCACCGAGAAGGGTTATTGAGATGATTTATAGATAGTATATGTTAAGGTAAGAGAAGAAGAAGAAGAATAAGAAGAAGAAGAAGAAGAAGAGAAGAAAGAAGGTTTTAATAATAATAAAAAAAACTTAAGTATGTTCTTTTATTTTAGGTGGTATTTATAGGTTAGATAATGTGTACTTATTTAGAGCTTTAATACTCGCTCCTCAGGATATGCTCGCCATACGAATTAACGAATGCTAATAAAATAATACAGATTGTAATAAAGGTAGGTTTACATGCTTTTTATTGTGTAAGAAACTTTTTGATCCTGTTCGTTTCGGGCAGATTAGGAGATTCAGTGGGTAGGTAGTCATATACGTAACGGAGTGATAGTATGGAAAAAAAAATTAAGTAAAAAGCCCAAAACTGACGGAGGCGTAAAACATAATAGGACCATATAATATATAATATATAAATAAATATATGAGAGTGAGAATAATAGGGTATATATAGTATATAGTAGGTATATATGTAGTAGATAGTTATGGTATGATAGTATAGTAGTATAGGTAAATTAATATATATATAATAATATATATACTATATATATATAATTATATATATATATATATATATATATATATATAAATATATCACTTTCTTAAAATTTCCTTAAATTATAATCTAATTCATGACGCTCAAAGCTTTACTATAATATGTTTTTGTTGTGTTGTCAAAATAATAATCGCAACTAAAGTCTGGTATAGACTTCTTATGCTTAAATCGTTCAATAAACTCATGGTCGCCTTGAGAATATCTAAAATTCAATAAGCAAAGCTTCGTCATGTAAATATAAAACCACCCTACGAAAACCAATTAATAATAGTAAAATTTAAATAGTAATAACTTTTTAATTTGTAATAAGAAACTTAAAAAAGCTTGAGTATATTGAGTTATTTGTTGGTCTGGTATAATCTGGTGTATTTTCCTGAAATAACTGAACTTTAAACCTCTGGTTGTTTACTTACTTATATATTCAGGCATTGTAATTTTATTCAATAATACCTTAAAGTCAAATCCTCTGTCAAGTTCTGTAGGATTTTATAATGCAGGATAACCATGAAATGTGGATTTAATTGGTTAAACTTTAATATAAAAAAAATCATTCATTCTTCACAAATTGATACATTTGACAGATCCACTTTACATTAGCAACTGTTTTGTATGAAATTCCGCCTATAAGAATTCGGTTTATCAAAAAAATACACAAACGAAATAAAATTTGTTTTTAAATTTGGGGGGCGACAAAATTTTTGGTTTCGTCTCTTTTATTTTAATTTTAATTTATTTTAATTCTTATTTTAGTTTACATATACCGTATATAAATATTTTGTTTTAAAATTCATTCTTTTGATATTTCTGAAACTCCGGGCTCAACACGTATTTAAAAAAAAAAAAAAAAAAAAAAAAAAAAAAAAAAAGTGTATGACTGACTAGCCATGCGCTGTTATTCATTCAATGTTGAATTAAAGCCTTTATTTTTAAACTATGAACAATCTTTTGCAAGTTCCGTGCCCAGATTAAATATATATTATATATAAAATATATATATATATTACAAAGATATAAATATATACACATATATATACATAAGTTAAATATATATATATATAATATATATAAATATATAGTGTATAGTAGTATATATATGGTGCAGTGTATCAGAGGCCTGGTAACTGATGCTGTGGAAGTTTATGATTTTAATTTGCCCAAAGTGATTTTGTGGCGATTGTTCCACAGTGCGATACCACTCTGTTGTTTGACAATAAAAGATGGCAAATAAATACAACAAAAATAAAAGATATGTGAAAACGCAGAACAATAATAAAAAATAATAATCACCTTCGGCATATCCAATAATAATAAATAAAAATTTAGTTTCATTTCACAAAAAATCTTATATACCGTATATATATATATATATATATATATTAATATAGTAGCCCCCCCTCACCCCCCGTCATTCTAGGCCTACTCACCTATATATATATATATAGTATATTATTATATATAGTGTATATATACTACCTACTCAACTTAATATATAATAGGCCTATACCCTACTCATAATATACTAATATATAGTAGTAGGTTATCACTATATATGTATATATAATATACATATATATATATATAGGTTAATATATATATATTTATGCCTATATAATATATAGTATTATAGTATAGTATCCCCTCCCACTACTACCTTATAGCGGGGTTTTCCACCCCCGGGTAGTAGGTAGGTATATATAGTATATAATATATATATATAATATATATAAATACTAGTTAGTATATTATATATATTAATATATCCCCTACTATACCTAGATAGATAAGATAGATGACTCAGATAGACCGCCTAGATAGCTAGCCATTAGATAGATATATAGATTAGATAGAATAAGACTAGCATACCGCCTCAGCCACTACCGACTACGCATAGCACCTCAGCCATCAGAGCCGTCCCAACTCCTCCAACCGAAGGAATTTTTGGTTGTTAGTGAAATTCTTAGGGAGGAGATTTCTATCAAGAAGCAACTAGGGCATAAAGACGACACAGCCCGCTCTCGATAAGCGGTTGTTTGGAAAAAACTCATGAAGCGTATCCTCTAATTTACCAGAGTACACCGGAGGGATCAATCTTGGCTTGGTCGCTGGGAATAGGAGTGTCCTATAAGGAGAAGAAGAGAAAAAAGAAGAAGAAGAAGAAGAAGAAGAAAGAAGGAAGAAAGAAGTTAAGAAGAGAGAATTAGTTTACAGCCAAATTGCAAGATAAAGGGCCCCCTTCCTGAAGAAAGGATAAGATGGTTTATAAATTATATATATATATATATAATATATATAATATAATTTATATATATAAGAATATGAAAGGTAGTAGTAGTATATAGTAGTAGTATAGTAGGTAGTAGTATGGGTAACCAATAGTTTATAGTAGTAGTTATTAATTTATATATATTATTTTATTTTTATTTTCTATATACTATATACTATATATATGTGCAGCTATGAACGAGGACACCCAGTTATATTAGTTCAATCGATTTGCATATTTTTTTCTCGTGGAACAAATTGTTTCTTTGAAATAACAAAAAAAAATTACAACACAGTGACAATGACACCCTGCTTAACTTAATCGAACCTCACACTTGCAGGTTTCGTACTTACTTTATTGGAAAACCCTCCAACCAAAGAGTTTGTCATTATAATTTAATTCTTGTCAGGTATTCACCTAAATACAATTAGTGCGAAAGGGTATTACCTAACACATTCATCTTCTGTTCTTCCCGCCCAAAACAGAAAAAAAGAATAATTATTCCATCTTAAAAACTTCGTTCAAGTATTTGTTATACATACGAACAGACAAAACAAATTTAGGTTCAGTCAACTATTCAGCAGCAGTTGAGGTGGGGTGGGAGGAGAGCGGATGCGGGTGTGCCGGGGGCGAGGTCGGGAGGCGATCACCATTTTCAGAATGGTTAGAGTTATATATAATTATTATTCCATCTGCTTGCTGTTTCATTATAGCCAAAGTCATCTGTCTTGGAAAGGTATAGAACGTTATTTCTCATATTTGTGTATATTTTCATTTCTAAAAATTCAATTGAAATAATTACAACAGTGTAAAGATTATGTAGTATTAGATATTCTCTTGTTAGTGTGGAATAGTGGTAAGTAATATTAATATATATATAATATATATATATATTAATAATATATAATATATATAATATATATTATATAATATATAATATATATAATATATATAATATTATATATAATAATATATATATATATTAATATATTATATATATATATATACTTGAGACGGAAAAAGATATATATATATAATATAAAAATATATAATATAATATATATAATAGGTATAATTATATATTATATATATATATAATATTATATATATAATATAATATATTAATATATATATAATAATAATATAATATAACTCTTATATGGGCGAGATGGGACAAATGCCTTGGGTGGGATTCATTTTGATTAGCCTGAAAACATGATCGGTCTAAAGACCCTTATCTAATACTCTGTTCGATTCGTCATGATTATATTATTGGTTTCAACTCGGACTTTATCTCTTTATTGTGTGATTGATATCGTAATAATATAATAAATAATATAATAATATAATAATAATAATAATAATAATAAATAATAATAATAATAAATATAATAATAATAATAATTATTTATTATTATTTATATTATTATTATATATTAATCATATATTAATATTTGGTATTATATTATTAATTATTTTATTATTATTATTATTATTATTATTTTCTTATAGCCATATTTGCTTTTTTTATAACAATTTTGCTAGACAATAATAAGGTTTAAAATTACTGGCTCATAATCTCTGTAATTAAATCTACACACGCACTATTTTATTATTAGGGCGTAGTAGTAGGGGTAAGAAGGGTAGGTGTATATATAGTAGGGTGTATAATATAGTAATAATACAGTATAGGTTTAATCGAAGAGTTTATCCCATCCCCATTATAATATTTATCTGACCTCATAAATTTTGATTGCGAATCTTCAACTGTATTTATTTTTGTAGTAACTTTGCTGTAGTGGTGTTGCTTGATAGTTGTTTATATTAATAAATTAACAAATAACTCTTGGTTCTCTTAGAACTATGACTCACTTTTATCCAAGAGTGGACTTTTCTCTTTGATTCCTTTTTAAATCTGAAATTATTTCATAATAATGTATTTAATTAAGTGCAAGTGTTCATTTTCTTAATTGAAAATTTTATTACATTTTTATACAAGATATAACTTCTAAATAATTCTATAATACAAGAAACTAAGAAACATCTTATCTTTCAAACATAGCAAAGAAATATAAACTTATGACGGCCTCGTTCATCTGGATTAGTAAAATACACACTAAGAAGAAAAGATAATTTAGCCAAAGATGAAATATACATACTACATTTCACAAGAAAAAGATAATAGCATTTATTGATCTGTGTGGTTGAACTGATTTATAACTACGATGTCTTTTTAGAGAGTGAATAAAGAAATTATGCAGGTTTAAAGATTCGTTTTGTTTTACTTGTGCAAGAGTGAAGGGCGGCGTATTTGAAATATTTTTTATAACAACCAGTGTCCCCTTTTCTTTAACTTAATATAAAAAACGCATCCTACTGTTATTACATGTATGTAAAATGACCTTGTGACTAACTTTAAAACTATTGAGTTTTCTGATTTATTATTATTATTATTATTATTATTATTATTTTTATATTTCGTAATATTTCTGTGTCATTCAAAGGAAATACTTTAACATTTCTTAGATATATAAAATAATAGTAAGAAATACAGTTTGTAAAGTAATACACAGCTTTTATTTAGATATTATTTTTTATTTAAATTCTCAAACATTAATGAGAAAACATTTATATGAGACTCGACCAATGACAAAAATTAAACCAACAAGTTCATACAAACACGAATTTGTCACAAAGGTATATATAAATAGAAAAGATATTAGCTAATGACAAAATAAGTTAACAAAAATGATTAAAATAATAACAATAGATTCTAAATTTAACCATCTATTTTATTTATTTTTAAAATTATGGTGTTATTATTATTAAGAAAGAATTAAATATAATTTCTTTTTATTCAATTTTTACAAAAAAAATTTCACCCACTGCACAGATTAATGTGAAAAAATATTATATTAATTATATATTATTATATATATCCCCTCCCCCCCCCTACCTCACTATATCAAAAATATAATATAATAATATATACTCACTACATATACTACTACTATCATATACTACCCTACTACTATATAAAATAATTTTTTTTATATATATATCATATATATATATATATATATATATATATATAGATTTTTTTATAAAGAAAGCACAAACACTAAAATTTTATTTAGTGCACATCTAATTTTTTTTTTTAATCGAGATTGAGCCAACATCAAAAATAATTGTGACCAGATTTCAAAAGGTTAGGTATTTCATAAAAAAAAAAATTAGATCGAATTTTGCTAACCCTATATTATATCTACTAGGAAAATTTCATAAAGACTAGAAAATAAAATAAAAATAAAAATGGAAGTAAATATTCAATTTCAAAAATTTTTTTTATTTTTTATATTGAACCTTGTTCCTTAAGTTATATATTGATTGCAGTTGGATTTGTGTATTTGTCATTATATATATTATTTATATTATATATTATATATATAATATATATTATAATATAATATATATATAATATATAATATATATATATATATATATATATAGTATATATAATATATTATATATTAATATAATAATTATATATTATATATAAATATATAAAACCCCCTTTTTTAAAATATATAAATAAATAATATATAAAAAATAAAATAATCAAATAAATGCAAATATATATAATATTATTATTATATATAATATATTAATTATTATTC
Source organism: Trachelipus rathkii (assembly GCA_015478945.1). NCBI lineage: Eukaryota > Metazoa > Arthropoda > Malacostraca > Isopoda > Trachelipodidae > Trachelipus > Trachelipus rathkii. Next base: position 34,331 of record JABUQX010097137.1, on the reverse strand, counting down.
CTTACTTATATATCTATATATCTTACACTTAATTATATAATATTATGGTAGGGTAGTAGGGAGGGTGCTCATTATATATAGTGAGTAGGTGATGATAGTGGATGATATATATATATATAAAATCTAACCGAGTACAATAATTCTGGTTCTTGTCGGATAAGTGAAGAAGATAATCATGATGATAGTTTTTATAAAAGGTTGTTAATCGAATCTAATATTCATACAACCTTAGAGTATAGTAATATCTCTTGTGCTTTATTTGAGTATGATGATCTTTAAGAAAAAGGTTTATGTTGCCTCAATGTCTCTCCTGCACTCTCAATAGAATATAGGAGTGTTTCAGATCTCTAGAGGTAGGTGGTGTCCGCATGCAAGGAATAAATAAACTTATTGATGGAGTTACCGTGGCTGCCAGCGACGCTACTGGAGAGAGCGGTTTGTGCCGTCTAGCAACCAGTCGGAGAGTATAGAGAGGTACGAAAGATTTCTAGAAAATATAGGCTTGATAGGGGTTAAGCATGAAGTCGGAGAAGTGTAGTGAGTTGGAAGTGACGTGCATATCGAGGTGTTTTATGTTGAAGCATCTTTGCGAAATCGGTTGCAAGTTTGGAAAGAAGGTGGAATGAGGGGATTTATGAGTGCAATATGTGTAAGACTGTGTGTCTAGTAGTGATTGGATCATTCGAGGAAAATAAAATGTTAAAGCTATTATTAGAAAAAAAAAAAATTTCTTTGTTTTAACTAATCCCCCCTCCCTTTTCCCCCCCCTTAATAGAGCAAACAAAAAAAATGCTCGAACCTCTTTCTTCTTTCTCCCTCCGTTCCCCTTTCTCTCTCTCTTCTTCGTTCTTTTCTTCTTCTTTTCTCCTCTTTTCAGTAAATCACTTCGCCAATCTCATATACATTACTGTTGGGAATCCTTCATAGCTACATCAGATATGAGCTCGATGTTCACTGCGCTCTGCAAAAAGTTAATCTCCGTTTTCTCTATGATGGGGTGGATATCACCGATCGCACTTTTTCGTGCTCTCTTCTTTAATCTCTGTAATATTCATGCCTTGATGGTGCGACGCGGTATGGGAACATCGTTACAAATAACTTATATGAATAACTGTAGTTAGGTTGGCTTGATGGTTACCGCAGTAGAACATATGCTGTTCTTAAGACTGATGCTTTTTTAAAAAAGTAAACCCATGTAGATCTAATCGATTCACGCTGAATGGCCTGTAGTTGATCTATTGATGTTTTCACGCATAGAAACATATCTGTTCACGAAGACGTGCATCTAAATCGATCACAACTGAATAACTGTAAATTAATAGTTATTGAGGTTCCCGCAAAGAACATATCTTGTTCTAAGACGGTGCATCTAATCGATTACACTGAGTAGGAAAATTAATCCAAAAACAACCACTTATGTAGCACTTATGATGTTTGATGCTTAGAACAGAAACTGTTCTGAGTGAGAGCAAACTCAAATGTCACATTGACAGTGGACACATCCAACACACATATGCATGTTCGATGTTTAGAACGGAAACTGTTCTGAGTCAGAAAACTCATATGTCACATTAAGATGGACACATCCAACACAAAAAAAATGAACAAAAATACTTAAAAAACATATGATGTTTGTTGCTTAGAAAGCAGATCTGCTTTAAGTGAGCAGACTCATATGATAACATAGAAATAGGTAAAACATATACTTATTTAAAAATTGCATAACAGGTTATAGTTTTAATAACAGTAGACACATCCACAAATTAAATAAACAAAAAAATACTAAACAGGTTAGCCTATGAGTGGACTGTAAAGTCTTTGCTAGTCGGTG
>JABUQX010097137.1:15000-27500 GCA_015478945.1 Trachelipus rathkii | reverse complement strand
CTATTCGGCTTTGCCACCTAACTAGTGCGTCGTCGGCTATCCGACTGCATTTTTGAAAACCTCAGTGCGGCATTAACTATGCGGCTATTCGGCTATCCTACGGCGATACCGTTAAATTACAAAGTAAACTTTTGCGCGATAACGAAAGCATGCCTTTACATTTTAAACCTTTTATAAGATAGTAAAACAGATTTATTTAATTTTTTTATTAAATGTTAACTACATAAATAGTTAAATACTTTCATAGCTATAGGTCCTCTTCCTCCTCCATGTCCTCCTGGCTAATCACTTCCTGCAGGAGGTCCATATTTCCTTTGAGGAAAAGAAGGTCCTCAAACCTTTCCTCCTTCAAGGACGATCTCTTGGCCCTGAGGATGTCCCCACCCGCGCTGAAGCACCTCTCCACAGCTGCTGAACTAGGAATGGGGGTATTATATTTTATAAATAGATCTATCCATATCTCCCTATGCTGGTTGGGGAAACAGGAACAGCTCGGATCTTCTTGAGAGGGCACCCACTCCTCCATGGACTTTCGTATGACGATTTCCACATCCTGTTGCTGGCTTGCTCTGCGTACCAATACTCTAGAAAACAATTTACTGAATAGGAGTGCGTCTGAATTGTGGGGTTCTTTTTCTGTTGGCTGGCCAAGCTGACGCTGCTGCTGTTTCTCAGTGGGTTTGATGGAGTCCCCTATCTTCCGGGTAATCCTGTCCCCGATCTCCTCCACCATGTCAGGTGCAATGCTTTCTAGGGCCTTAAGGGTGAAGGAGGGGTGAAGGGCAGTGGCCATAAGGAGATCCCTATTCTGAAAGAGGTGGCCAAACCTCTTTTCATAGCCACTGAGGAGGGCCTGTACTAGTGGCCTTGCATACACAAGATGAATATTTTCACTCTTCTCCTCAAGGCTGGTCTTCATCAACCAAAGTTGGGGTAGGAGGGTGCCCATGTATGCCCTTTTCTCCCCCTGAAGCATATCAAGACACTGCGCCACAGGCTGCATGACCAATGTGTACTCGTTCATGACCTGAAAGAGTGAAAATTAATATATTGCTTAGTTACGTAAGCATAATTGATTATTAATAAAAATACGGGAGCACGAGAGCGAGGTATCTGTATGGAATAGGGCGAATAGATCAAGAGTGAGGGTTGTACAGATGGACAATCTGAGGGCGTTCTTGGCAGTTAGGAGATTGGATAAGATGAGGAACGAGTTTATCATGGAAGCGTGTCTTGCGGGTAAGGGAAAAGACTGCCAAATTTGATGAGGATTTTGTAAGATGGTTTGGACATGTGGAGAAGGTGGAGAACACCATATTGGTTAAGAAAGTGTATAAGAGCACATGTGAGAGTGTTTTGCCTGTCGGACGACCGGAAAAAAAGGTGGATATATTCAGTTAGAGATTGTTTACGAAGTAGCGATATGAGTGTTGGGCAAGCAAGAGCGATGGTACAGGTACAGAACAGGGATTAATGGAGGGGGTTTGGGTTTGTGAGGAGATTTATAATTTAATAAATTTATTAAATTATAAATAAAAATATTAAAAGAGCAATTGCTACTTTAAAAATACTTTATATTTACCTCGACGTCTACCTCTGTGAGAGGGGAACCTCCCTTGGGCTGCTTGATGAGGATGGTGTTTATGGCATCCATTTGGTTTTCGACCCTTAAAACCTCCAGAAGGACCATCACACTATCATATAGGGAGTTCCATCTGCAGAAATAAATATAACTTTATATAAAATATCAAAAACTTATAAAATGAACTTGTCTATAATTAATCGGCAACAATTTCTTACGCTAAATTTCTTTTTTTAATAGTAACTACTACTACCTTGTCACCACAGGAGTCTTCAGTTTTCTTTTGGCGACAATCTTGATCTGGTTGGCCACCACTGGGGCCCTGTTCTGAAGGTTCCACAGGGCCTGGATCTTAGCTATGGTCCTCCTCCACTGTGAGCCCCCCTTGCTCCAGCCCTGTATATCACTCACATCTGTTGTCGCCAACAGATTGAGTGTGTGAGCACTGAAACAATAAGATATTTAATTCAAGAAATTCAAAGATTATTAGTTAAATCTTAAATGACAAATCTTTATTTGTTAATACTTATTACTTAATAATATTATTAATATATATTAGTAGCATTTAGCACTAGTTTTCGCGAATTCTAAGTACCTGCAGCGGTGTTGAGGCGGCAGACTTGGGTTGTCACCCTCAGCCCTCAGGAGCTCCTGGAGATCCACAATCTCCAAGTCAGGATAATCAGGGTCCATAGGAAGGTTCTCCTGGTCCTGGTTGGACTCACCAAAGGCGTTGAAGGCTGCCACGTAGTTGGTGCCATTGTCCGTAGTGGTGGCCTTCACCTTACCGTGGATGCTAAACTCATGATGAATCTCTGTGATTAGTTTCCCCAGTAACTGGTGAGTTTGCCTTTCCTAAAGACAATAATTTTATTGTTTTAGTCTGTAAATTAAATAATATTTACACCTCATATGTTCTTATGGTTATGAGACTAAGGTATAAAATGACAAAATTTAACTTTTTAATTTTCTTACCTTCACCTCCCTGACCGCCAAAGTTGCATGGCACCTTTTGAGGTTGACCCTGTCAATCCAGTGGACTGTCATTCCCAAGAAGGACCTATTGTGGGCGGTCCAACTGTCGGCTGTAGTGGCCACCCACTTCTGGTGGAAGAGGTTGTTTATCAGTCGAGTCTTCCCCTTTTGCATCAGCTTTTCAATATCCCTGCTCAAAGTCCTCCTTGAGGTGGGATGAAACTCGGGATTAATGAGGTAAAACATCTCCTTCGTGTAAGGATCATCAGCTAAATCCAGTGGCATCATTGAATGAATGAACCACCTAATGATGAAAAAGTAATTAAGTTAATAAATCAATATATTTTAAATTTTTAATAAAAATATTTTTAAAACGTGAAGACGCTAAGTCGCTCATATACCTATTTAAAAAAATTGAGTCAATTAAAATAACTAATATTATGTTTCTGAATTTTTTCACCTGGTGTAACCTTGTCTTGCTCTCTGCTGGCTGAACTTTGACCTGAAGCTCTCATCCAGAGACATCTGACGCTTGCGAGACTCACTCTCCCTTGAACTGGAGCGACCGCGCTTGCTAAGCCCTTCAATGGCTGCAGAGAGGTGAGGGAGAAGGTCATTGTGCATCTGGTATATAAAAATAATACAAACTTTAATTACAAATTTTTTAATTTTCTTTGATAACATTTGTATAAAGTATCAAGACTTTATACAAGAGTGTTTAAATCTTGATAACTAATTAACTAGCAACACCAGTTAGTTGTTGTGATCTTATCTAAATTATTTAATTAATAATTATTTAAACTTACATGCTTGTAATGCTGCTTGAGGTGGGACCTTGTCTGGGTGCTGTAGGAAAGCCCCTTCTTCCCTTTGCAGGCAGGATGTTTACACTTGGCAACACCAGTGTGAATCTTCCTAAGAGACACCCCATCAACTTTCTCATCAGTCCTCAAAAATTTTTCAAAGATGAAGAAACTGAAATAAATAGAAGTTTTTAATTTTTTTGAATTTGACTATTGTAATTTCATATTTAAATGTTCAATCATGAAAAAATTCAAAAAAAGTTAATTTACTAGATTTTATTTAAAGATTTAATTTGGTTACTTTATAGTCTTTACTCTTTACTATGCTCTTTAGTCTTTAGTCTTTAGTCTTTACTATAGCATGGAGGCGAGTTTCTTACCTCTCAAGAGTGAGCAAATAGCTTTTCAACTCTTTGACGGCATCCTCGTTGCCCTCTTGGCCTTGGTTTCCAGGATCCCTCGTCTCCTCACAATCAAGGGTTACAGTGACAGGATCAGTAAGAGATCTTTGGCTGTCCATGTCACAGCTCTCATTTAAAATGGGAGAGCTGCTCCTTAAGCTACTACTGGCAGCGGCTGAACTGTCTCCAGAAACACCTCTGGTCCTAGTCACAAACTTATCCATGTATTTAATTATTTTAATAATTTTATGTTTATACTTTATACAAATTATTTAATTAAATTTCAGTATCTGATAAATTAATAAATCTAATTAATATATATATATATATATATATATATATATATATATATATATATATATATATATATATATATATATATATATATATATATATATATATTTTATATATATATTTTTTTTATATATATATTTTTATATATTATTATTATTATATATATAAATTTTGTTTCGATCCAATTATATATATATTATATTATTATTATTATATATATATATATATATATATATATATATATATATATATATATATATATATATATATATATATTATATATATATATTATTATTTTTTTTTTATATATATATTTTTCTAGTAATTAATTACTTAGTAACTAGTAACTACTAATCAGTAAATTAGTAATTATAATAATTATTACTTAATTACTTAGTAACATAATAATAATAATACCTAATTAATAAAATAATAACATGACAAGAACATCACAAAGGAATTTTGAATAAAACTGCGTGTTTAAAACAGGTTGCACTTTTCTTCTTTTAGCTTTTGACACATCTTATTCGTATTAGTATAGAACTAAGACTGAAAATATTATTACACACTTATCACTACAATGCCACGCCTTTTTCATACCAATATAAAACCCGTTTTCGAAAGTGACTTGTCATCAGGGAGAACGGAGTTAGGGTTCACTTAATTAATTTAAAAAAATTCCATAGCCGAAACGATAGCCGCGGAAAAATGCAGTGCGTCGTTGGCTTGTCCGACTATTTAAAAAAAAATTTCGGCTACGACTACGGCTATAAGAATTGATAGTGCGGCGTAGCCGATTAGCCGAATAGCCGAAAATCGTTGCGGCATGCCCAGCTATGATATATATATATATATATATATATATATATATATATAGTATATATATATATAAAGATATATATATATATATATATATATATATATATATACAGTATATATATATATATATATATATATATATATATATATATATATATATATATATATATATATATATATATATATATATATATTTATATATATATATATATATTGAAAAAAGTTTCACAAGAATGAGAGATTCAAGTACTTTGTAACACAATTCGAGAGTTGCCAATTCGAGATTTGCCAGACGCAAGATTGAAGTTGAAAATTTTAAGTAAATTATTGGTTTATTTATTGTTTTTTTTTTTTTTTTTTTTTTTTTTTTTTTTTTTTTTGCAATTAAAATTTTTAAAATTTTTTTTTTTTATTTTTTGTAGTTTTTTTAATATTTTCCCCTAATCTGGAGGCTTGCTGTAAAACGAAAAAGCGCAGATTTGGGTAAAAAAAAAATTGCGCATAAAAACGAAAAGTGTGAGACTTTTGCAAATATTTTAGACTCGTAAAGTGTGGGAACTACGTCCGATTTTTATCGTATCCTATCATGCGCATAACAAACAAGCACATAATTACTTATTTAAGCCAAATGAGTGAAATCCCAGCTTAGATTCTTCGCTACAAACGGCCGTGAGAGAGTGCGAGTACTTTGAAAGCGATATTAAAAGGCATAAAATTATTTCACTCACCTGCTTTTGCTTCTCGTCCAAACAAACCAAATTATGTCCAGAAGTTAGCGAAACCGGCGAGATCAACCACACATTCACGAATTGGTCAGTGGGCGGCGGGAGAACGACTGCTTGTGCTTGACTCAAACGAACAACGATCGACGATAGAGCCGATAGACACGCCATCCAGCGGCGCTGCGTTGCAGGCTTGTATTCGTATTTTAGGTAATAATATTTATTACCTAAAATTTTCTAATTCACTAACTAGTCACTAATCATCATTAGTGATTAGGTAGTTAGTTAGATTTGATTCAGATGATTTTGTTAATAATTTTGTTTTGTAACTGCGCGATGAAAAGCCGATGATCCAATCCACGTACTTATCTTTACCCCTCGGAAAATCCCATTTTACCCCTTTTGGGGTAATTACTCCCAGGTTGGGAATCGCTGTTCTAGACCTTTCCTAACCTCTAATCCTTCTCCTTACTCTGTTAAACTCTTTTCTCCTCTGGGTTCTTCCGGTCACCTTCTTATTTCTGTTCTATCCCTTCAAGTCTTCCGAAGGACAGACCCCCCCCCCCCCATATGACGAGGAAACGTTTTTAGCACTTGGGTGATGCTAACTGTTCTGAGTTGCGGTCGTTTTTCTTTGATTTATCATGGAATGACTACTGCTTCCGTGGGAGGGGTTCCTCGGAGTGTGCTGAGCGCATTACTCTGGTTATTCTCTCTGGCATGGAGTGTCACACTCCATATCCTTTCCTTTAAAACTAAACCTAATAAACCTTAGCTTAACTCTGCTTGTTCTCGTGATATGCGCAACAGGGACGCTACCTTCAAACTCCAGAAACGCGCGCAACTTATATTTAATCCAGGAATCATGTAAAATCTGTTCTCCGTGACACTAAAAAAGGAAAAAAAAATTTCTTCGTTGTAAATACAATTATAATCTTTCTGGTTCTTCTTCCTCTCGTCCTTTTCGACCTTCTCTATTTTCCTTTCCGGTCGTTCTATAACAGCAGTTGTAGACGGTCACCGTTCATCCTTTAAATCTATAAATAGTGGTGTTCCTCAGGGTTCTGACCTATATCCAACTCTTTATCTACTTTTAATTAATAACCTTCACTCTATTACTTCTTCACCTTTGCCGACGAGCATATGGGGCGGCCTTGGAGCATCTAACCTCTGACCTTTCTCGAATTTTTAATTGGGGCAATGAGAAAATGGTTGTTTTCAATGCTTCACAAACTCAATTCCTTCATCTTTCTACTCGACATAATTTTTCACACAGCTATAACATCTTCTTCGAAAACACACAACTCAAACCTTCGTCTGTCCTTAATATTCTTGGTGTTTCTTTTTCTCGTGACCTTAATTGGAAGGATCATATTACTTCTCTTTTTAAACAAGCTTCTAAGAGTTTTCCAGTCATATATTTACTTCTTTGAAAAGAGCTTGCAAGACAAGTATTTCAAAGAGTCTCATCCATTCTCTGTCCATTCTCATCTATTCTCTTGCAAGACAAGTATTTCAAAGAGTCTCATCCATTCTCTGTCCATTCTCATCTATTCTCTTGCAAGACAAGTATTTCAAAGAGTCTCATCCATTCTCTGTCCATTCTCATCTATTCTCTTGCAAGACAAGTATTTCAAAGAGTCTCATCCATTCTCTGTCCATTCTCATCTATTCTCTTGCAAGACAAGTATTTCAAAGAGTCTCATCCATTCTCTGTCCATTCTCATCTATTCTCTTGCAAGACAAGTATTTCAAAGAGTCTCATCCATTCTCTGTCCATTCTCATCTATTCTCTTGCAAGACAAGTATTTCAAAGAGTCTCATCCATTCTCTGTCCATTCTCATCTATTCTCTTGCAAGACAAGTATTTCAAAGAGTCTCATCCATTCTCTGTCCATTCTCATCTATCCCACTCTTGTTACCGCCTGGGCTAACTGTTGCACTCATTCCCAAAATACCTTCTTCTAACACTATCAAACCCACACACATTTACTATAACTTCTTCATCACTGTTAAAGTTATGATTTTGAAATTTTCCTCTACACTCTCTTCACATTTATCTCATTAATCAAAGAAGCACTATCACTATTCAGTATTCCATTAAGATTTCCCTTACTCTCTTTCTTAATATTTCATGCTTCCTTCCAGAACAGCTTCCTATTCCCTTGTAGGCCCATATATATATATATATATATATATATATATATATATATATATATATATATATATATATATATATATATATATATATATATATATATATATATATATATATATATATATATATATATATATATATATATATATATATATATATATATATATATATATATATATATATATATATATATATAGGTTAGAAAAAAATTTTTTTTTAAAAATAACAAAACCATTGTTTTAAATAAACCAAATAAACCAATGGTTTTTTTGGTTTTTTTGGGTTTTTATGCTATTTTGATGGTTTTAATGTAGTTTTTAATGGTTTTAATAGATTTTAAAGGCAAAAATCACTACTGGAAACTGTTATACACATGTGCTGACACATATTTTAAAATTCCTTAATAAATTTCTTTAGATTCTTAAATTTCAAATTTTCTTGATAACTGTAAACTGGTATAAAATTATTATTATTTTTTGAGTTTTACATAAACTCATAAAGTAAAAAATAAGAGGGTATATTATAATATATAAACTCTATCTGAAAAAAAGTTATACTTTATATATTATTTTACCCAAAAAAAAAAAAAACGCATAAGAAAGGTTTATTCAAATTAACCTCTAATAATGATATACAAATGAATTCTTATTTACCTTTATATTTGAATACTAGGAATAATATATATATATATATATATATATATATATATATATATATATATATATATATATATATATATAATATATATATATATATATATATATATATATATATATATATATATATATATATATATATATATATATATATATATATATATATATAGAGAGAGAGAGAGAGAGAGAGAGAGAGAGAGAGAGAGAGAGAGAGAGAGAGAGAGAGAGAGAGAGAGAGAGAGAGAGAGAGAGAGAGAGAGAGAGAGAGAGAGAGAGGAGAGAGAGAGAGAGAGAGAGAGAGAGAGAGAGAGAGAGAGAGAGAGAGAGAGATTCATCATTAAAAGTCGAAACTGAAATTATCATTAAGAATTTTATACAAAAAAACTAATTTCCCTGCTTTAGCTGTTCCCAACCTATTTCTAATGTTGCTGTGCACAAGTCCGAAAGTTGAAAATACCCTTTCAACATTAGCATTTGATGAAGTTGCTGACAATATGCTTACTATTTTATATATAACCTTCTCATCTAATTTTTCTTTGAGAGATCTGTACCAAGATGAAGGAGTCACTGCTGACAACAGAGACTCATCAAATAGGTAACTTTTATGAAATGGAGGAGAATTTGCTCTTAAATTTATACAAATGGGCATCAATTCAGGATACTCATTTTCCATAAATTCCATTGCTTTTGAATACTCATCCTCTGGAAGTACTGCGGTCTGATATCTTGGGTTAAAAATATACGCCAATAAGTGAGCTTCTGTTACTGCCTGATGATACCTCCTTTTTACTTTTGCTAAATCTTGTCTGTTGAGTGGTGGATTAAGCTGTTCTAGCTCCATGTTCATATTTTTCCAAATATAAACAGCATCACTTAGTTTACAGTCATTGCCTTCTAGCTTGGTTAATGCTGTGGCCACACACTCCACACATGAGTTTTATTATAAACTTTTGAAATGTGGCATCGATGGGTAGAAAATGAATTCCCAAGAGCTCGAAACAAGAATCATGTTTTAAACATGTTAAATTTACAAATATATATATATATATATATATATATATATATAAATATATATATATATATATATATATATATATATATATATATATATATATATATATATATATATATATATATATATATATATATAAATATATATATATATATATATAATAATAATAATAATAATAATAATAATAATAATAATAATAATAATAATAATAATAATCATTCTCACAATAATATAAAATCGGCAGAAATTTTTTTATTGCCTTTCAGTTACTCTTCGATTGAAAAATTGAGAAAACCATATCAACATGCTAAAGAAAATCATTAATAAATATATTTTTTTAAATATTTTATGCATGGTTTTTTTATGGTTTAAACCATTGGTTTTTTATGTGGTTTAAACCATGGTTTAAACCAATGGTTTCTTTTAAGAATAAGCTTTTCTCAATTTCAAAATTAATTAGGTGGAAGCAAAGCAGTAGACAGGGGGTCTGAACGCCCCCTCCCACCGAAATTATTTAAACTATCAAAATTTTTTGACGACTTGAGTCCCTTAATTTTAATTTATAAGAATAATAAAAATAATAATAAAAGCATATGAAGAGTATATATTAATATATACGAGGAAAACCTATTTGTGGTTCGTGAATACTTTTTAGGTTTAGTGTCTTTTTGAAAGTACAAAAGACGAATCTCTATCGGAGGCAATACTACGAGGGTAGAAATAAAAAGTGACTTTCTGACTGGACAACCGCAATGATGCCGCAGCAGCAATGAAGAAAGTTTTAGATGTTTTCAAACTGTCGAAATATAAAGTGGGATTGTATGTATATTTGCTGTTCATATATAAATGGAGTACAACACATTATAAACATCAAAAACAACTTGGAACTATTTTAGTTCACCAAAACGGACAACTACTATCTTTTAACAGAGAAAATTTCTCCCAGAGACTAACTATAAATGGACAATTAAAACTAACACGAATGTGCGAATTGGGTGGGTGGAAAGATACGAGAGATTGTTACTATTTAGGAAAGTTTTTAAAACAATTGTGAAGCTTTAGAGGAGCTTGAGAATAATCAAGATATTGAACGTTTTTCAAAAACCTCAAATCTTTGGAAATCTGTAATCACGAGTAAATTGGTTAAAAGTTTAATTATGAATTCAACTCACTCCTCTTCCATTTTCACACACACACACACACACACACACACACACACACACACACAAAACACACACACAAAACACACATACACACAAACACACACACACACACACACAAAACACACACACACACACACACACCTACACACACACACACACGCACACACACACTAACACACAGACACACAAACACACATATAGTACATATATATATATATATATATATATATATATATATATATATATATATATATATATATATATATATATATATATATATATATATATATATATGTTGGATGAAAAGGGAACGGATGATGCATAGTGTAGTAGGAAAGTTGTGAATGGTAGGAAGGTGGCTGGAGCAATCAAATCCTTGGTGGATGTAAAGGACTAAGTCTTGAGAGCGCTGGGTTTTACATGAGGGTATGTTGTTACCCGTGTTAATGTATAGAAGCGAAACTATGGTCTGGAATAAGAGGTATAGGTCTAAAGTACAATGTGTTCAGATAGACAATCTTAGGGATGTGTTAGGTGTGGGAAGAATTGGTATTATAAAGAATTACGCATTAGGGAGTTGTGAGGTGTGAAGAAAGGAGTAAATAAGAGAATAAATGAAAGTACATTGAGATGGTTTGGTCATGTGGAAAGGATGAATGATAGTCGGTTGGTTAAGCGGATGTATAGTGGTGATTGTGCTGGAAATCGACCGACTGAGAGACCGAAGAAAAAGTGGATTGAATCAGTAAAGGAATGCCTGGAGGAGAAGAATATGAGTCTAGCAGAGGCGAGAAGAAAGGTGCATAATAGGAGTGAATGGCGGGGTTTTGTGAGGAGGTATGGTTGTGGCCCACCTGGGCCAAGGGATTAACTCTTCATTGACGAAATGCCATAGTGAGGGTCCGTCTCGATCCCGTGAAGCTCTAGGGTGGATTTTTCCGACTTCGGAGAGTTCTCACTAAAGGGTATAAAGGGGCGGTAAGGCTGGGCTTTCTTTCGACTTGCGTCATATTCTTCTACTACTTTTTAGACTCCAGTGCATATGACACACCTTACCCCCAGTCTTGGGGAAAGGAGATGGATGATGATGATAATGATGATATATATATATATATATATATATATATATATATAAATATATATATATATATATATATATATATATATATATATATATATATATATATATATATATATATATATATATATATGTAGTGGTAATTGTGGAGTCCAGGTAAAAACATTCACTTAGTTATAACTTAAGTATAGGATGTAGCAAAATCTAGAATGGAATTTTGATTCCTAATATAGAATTAAGAGAGTACATTCAGTTATTAATGTTGGACTGCATATGTATAAACTATTTTTTGTTTGTATATTTTTTACCTTTGGTTTTTATATGGGTAATAAATCAGTTTCTCTCTGTTACAGTAGACATCCCCATGTTTTCATAATTTATAATTTTAATTATAACTTAATAACAAGTAGTTATAAGAGCTTATCAAAGTTTAATGATGGAAGATAGCTATTACTAAAGCATACTACCAAAATATCAATGAGGTAAATTCCATAATACCATAAATCACTGATGTACCTATGATTTTAGGAAAACTTATACATTCGGATTACAGGTATTTAACCTTGTTTTGAGATCCTAATTAACATTCACTGAATAGGTAATACAGGAAAGTTCACTTCATTCCCTTTGTTACAGTACTTACCCAAAACTGATGTACCTATGAATATTGGGACACTTCCATATACATATGATTAGAGTAATCACAGGTTAGTAGTTGATATTCTTTCGCATTCTTGATTGTGGGTTAAAACATGTATGAAAGTACTCACCTCATTCCCTTGTTTCCAGTACTTACCCAAGATTTCCTATCCCGAATCATCCTCAAGCAAGACCCCT
>JABUQX010097136.1:2500-27500 GCA_015478945.1 Trachelipus rathkii | reverse complement strand
AATTTGCGGTAAAAAAAAAATCCAATAAAATTAATGTCTAAAAATTTAGGAACACATCTCTTGCATTTCGCGGCAATAAAACGAATTTTTTTAGAGAAATATCGGCAATGATTAGCTTAAGTCGGGATATAAATTGCATTTCCTTGTAAGAAATCAAAGCCATGTACTTACAATTAGATATATTTCTTTGAGGAAAAACATGTTTGCCCATAAATATTATTTTTATATAATTTATTCATTCAAATGTAGATATTTACATATTTTTTCACAGAGAGATCTTACCTTATCTTAATCAATTCATTCTTTATAGCTCTTTAGTTATGTTAAATTATTTGAGAATTTGAATCTCTCTCTCTCTCTCTCTCTCTCTCTCTCTCTCTCTCTCTCTCTCTCTCTCTCTCTCTCTCTCTCTCTCTCTCTCTCTCTCTCTCTCTCTCTCTCTCTTTCTCTCACATCAGGTGCAAAAATGCTACGCGCTTATTTTTTTAAATATTCGTTCTTCAAGGCCGTTGCTCTCTATTCTAGGATGTGAATTGCTCTAGGTAATTATTACCTAGGATCCAGAGGAAGGATCAAGATCTAGCACCTTACCTTGAGAATCTTTCGCTCTACCAAATAGTTCCATTATTGTTTGCTACGCCTTAACTTCTTTTCTTCTTTTTTTTATAATCTCTCTCTCTTTCTCTCTCTCTCTCTCTCTCTCTCTCTCTCTCTCTCTCTCTCTCTCTCTCTCTCTCTCTCTCTCTCTCTATATATATATATATATATATATATATATATATATATATATATATATATATATATATATATATATATATATATATATATATATATATATATATATATAATATATATATATGTATATATATATATATATATAAATATATATATATATATATATATATATATATATATATATATATATATATATATATATATATATATATATATATATATATATATATATATATATATATATATATATATTACATACATACAGAGTCTTCTTCCCCCTTATAACGAAGCAATTTTCACTAAAAAACAAAAACAAAATCCCATTTCCCAGTGAATAATATAGTATAATTTTGCCCCTCTATCCACTAAAATTAAGAAAAATATAAAATGATACAGGGAAACAAGAATAAAACATCACAACAAAGTTCGTTCATTCACCAAGGAGTAGTAAATATCATTGTAAATCTAAAAAATTCTAAAGCTAATGTGTCCCGATTACGTCTCAAACAGCTGCGTCCCTCAGCAATAAATCCCCTCACAGACGTCTTCACATATACTTGTTCCATAATATCTATATTATGAAAACATAAAACCGATGGAGCTTGTTCTCGCGTCATTCAGGAGAGAGACATTGCGTATCGGGCATGGAAAAACTCTCATTCTCCTATTACTCTTACTCATTTTTATTCTGCTCGGAATCGTTGCAGGGATACTATTCGACAGGCTAAGCGCACTTTCACTAAAAGAAAGTGCGACAGCCTGCTTGGTTCTCCTACTGATAAAAATTTCTGGCCCCTTGCCAAAAACATCTCTAACAATTTTTGTAAATCTGCCTTTCCTCCCCTAATTCGTTCTGACGGTTCTGTTGCTAACTCTCTCCAACTGAAAGGAATTTAATCTCTTCAGCCTCCTTTTTCGTAATTCTGTCCTGGACGATTCTGGCATCCCTCCTCCTACTCCTTCTCCTCTCAGGTTTCCCATGTCTTTACCTGTGATCACACATGATCGTGTGCATGGGATCCTGAGATCTATGAACGTCAGGAAGGCTAGTGGCCCGGATAGTATTCCTCTCCGTGTTTTGAGGGAGTGTGCTTTTGAGCTGGTGCCTGTCCTCGTTCAACTCTACTCTCTATGTCTTAATACTAATACTTTTCCTCAGTGTTGGAAGGGCGCATATGTCCAACCGACCGAAAAAGGTAGCCGCTCTGATCCTTCAAACTATCGCCCTATGGCTCTCACTTGTATTCTATCTAAAATCTTTGAAACTCTTCTTAACTCTCATTTCCTGGATCATCTGGAGTCTCATTCCCTTCTTTCAGATCATCAGTATGGCTTTCGTCGTTCGAGGTCAATGGTAACATACTTTCCTATCTAACTGATTTATGGTCTTCTGCCCTTAGGGACCATGGGGAGTCTTGCGTAGTGGCACTTGACATATCCAAAGCTTTTGACCGGGTTTGGCACGCGTCACTGCTCTCTAAGCTCCCTTCATTTGGGTTTCCTCCTTCTCTTTGCTTACTCTTGTCTAGTTTTCTCTCCGATCGCTCTATATCAGCACTCGTTGATGGAGCGGCCTCTTCCTCCTTTCCTGTTAACTGTGGTGTTCCGCAAGGTTCTGTTTTATCTCCAACTTTATTCCTACTTTTCATCAACGATCTTCTCAGCTGTACTTCCAACTCTGTTCACTCTTATGCTGATGACTCAACCCTCCATTCTTCTACTCACTTCAAATCTGCTCCCTCTTTTGCTTCTAGAGTTGCCTCTCGTCTTCAACTTTCCGATTCTATTCTTGTCGATCTGGATGGGATTTCCCGGTGGGGTCACCCCAACCTTGTAAAATTCAACTCTTTAAAAACTCAACTTCTTTACATCTCCCTCTCAGAAACACCTCCCAACTTTCCTATTCCTTCGACGGCTCTAACGTCTCTCCTGTGAATAACATAAACATTCTTGGTCTTAACATAAACAATAAATTGTCTTGGAAACCTCATATTTCAATGGTTGCTAAGGTGGCTCAAAGAAACTGGGAGTTCTGTTCAGGTTGCGGAATTTTTTTCCTCTGCGCAGCTGCTCCAGTTATATAAGGGCCTTATTCTCCCTTATGGAGTACTGTTCTCACATTGGGGGCTCGGCTCCTCTTATGGATAGAGTTGAGTCTAGAGCTAAGAGACTAATAAACTGTCCCCTACTTTCTAACTCTCTTGACCCTCTATCTCTGCGACGTGACGTTGGCGCACTATCTCTTTTCTATAGGTATTACAACGGTAGATGCTCAGGGGAGTTGGCCGCTCGCATTCCACCTCCATTGCGTCGCCCTCGCAATACAAGGGGTGCCATGCTCTCGCATGAATTTTGCGTGAGTATTGAGAACCCCAGACTTGTTCGTTGTGGTGCCTCTTTCTTTCCAACTACTTCTGTTCTGTGGAACTCCTTGCCTTCTTCTGTTTTTCCAACTATATTTAATCTTCCCCTCTTTAAAGCCCACGTCTTCGCTCACCTGAGAGATTTGTGTTAGGCTTGGGGTTGGGTGGGTTTCTTGTTTTATTTCCGCCCCCTCCTTGAAAAGGGCTCGGCCGTGAGTGGAAAAAAAAAAAAAAAAAAAAAAAAAAAAAAACATTATGCCATGCCTCATTCCAAAAGCACACCAAAAAAATTCCTCTTGCGAATTCATACCATTCCAATCAACAATCTCAAATGTATTCGAAAAACCTGTTCTCCTAAAAGTCAATTCGGACTTAAATCAACCTCCAACACCAACACGGCTTCAAACCTAACCACCCAACGGAATACATACATTACTTACAGACTTTCTCAGAACATATTAAGTGTGTGTAACCGGGATTGTTGCTCATTTCTCACAGTCTTGGTAACAAGAGATATTAACAAAGTTATCGATACGATACTCAGGCAAATTCAAAAAACAAATACTCTAGATTTCCAAATTCTGCCGCTAACACAAATGCATTAATTGCCAATTTTCCTCTTTGGTCCTACACTGAGTTACATAAAGATATGCTCGTGTGAGGTACACCTAGAACAGACTACACTCGGCTTATAACCTTGCGGAGCTGTGCAATACTTTCTATAGCAGAACCAATGATCCGACAACATTTTTCCTAATTTATGCATGCCTCTGCAGATACCTTTACTCACTGGTAGTCTCAATGATTAACACCCGTGAAGTAATAACACGTACCTAATATGAATATCAAGATTGTTTACATAATAAAGACACCGAAATGTCAAACAAAGCAGTTTATCTTAATCTTATTAAAAACGATAATAGAAATAATTCACTACATCTTACGCTTATTTTTTCCTCCTGGTTCACACAAAGATAATCTGGTTTTTATAAAAGTCTCGTCAAATCTCTTTTAGCTCATTGTATATGTAAGTTTTCTCATGACAAGTCTTTTAAGGCTATGTCTCGATGCCGATACAATCTCTCTAGTAATCCCTCTAATTTCTAAGCGAATACTATATTATACGGGTAACTCACGACGATATATCTCTCTGACCTTACTGTCTATTTTCCAGTATTGGCTTTGTACTGCGGAATTTATACAATAAGTGTGATATGGGCAATTTAGCCATAGCAGAAGGCACACGACTTAACCTGTTTCTTGATTTTAATCTTTATTGCGCTATGTAGTTTAAGAATATCTTTACGACTGATACTGCAATGTGCACGCAACATATGGTTCGGGCACGCCTGCCCGGTAGGGCGAGGTAACTATTCTATTTCTGATGATACTCCGGAATAAGTTAATTGTATCCGTTGTGGCGAATTGTGTGACACGATGTAATAATGCATATTTAATTCTATTTGCCATTCCTCTATATGGGAAAATTAATTCCAATTGCATTATTTATAAAAAATTAAGCAATTATTCATTCATTATATTTCAAAGTGGAGAAAAATACTAGAGATGCAAAATTAAAAATGGTCTTTAGTTTAATTTTACTAACGTTAAAATTTCATTAAATTTACTAAAAAAGAAATTTGCCGTGATTTGTGCACGCAACTATGGGATATCTCTCGAATCACCTCTGATCGATCAAAAATTCTGAGCTTTATAAAAAAGATGTTATCTAAATCATATCACTAATAATAATTATCAGGATTTCGAACCGTGTTTATAGACCTGGAACCCGAAAATAAAAAAAAAAAAAAAAAACAAAGATTGAGAAAGAGACGAGGACCTGGAGAGAGAGAGAGAGAGAATGTGACGAGAGAGACGAGAATAGAACATTTTATGCACCTCCTAGTATGCGTTATTGTGTGAGAGTTACGAGCTCCGACCTGATGCAACTCTACTACAGCCCAAGTTTTGCGACCGTAGGAAGATTCTCGAGTTTGAACAGAACTGTAATTACCACTATACTGTCTCCTGGTAACGAATATCGGAATACATAACACAGGGATCTCTGGATCTTAGCTATGGTCCATACTCATGTCCTACTATGATGATTAAGTTATTTCACCCGCTCTCATTGGCATCTGACTAGCACCTGTTATATCACTCACATCTCTTGTTGTCGGCCAACAGATTAGTGGGTATATGGTTGTGAGAATATAATAATGTAGTAAAGGAATAAAATACAGCGAAAGAAGATGAGTGATACTAAATTATTCCAAACCGACAACTTAATTATCTACATAGTTAATAAACACATTAAATAATTTAAAATTCAGTTAAAAAATATAGAAACCAAAATCTTAATCCTCTTTGCATTATATACTTATTATTGTCCTCCTTACACTCAATTCATTTATGTTTATTACATATGACCTATATTAGTACTCGCAAATTTATCAAGCGTCTAACTATCCGTCTAAATTTATGCACACGTGTTGCCGGACGTGATTTTCTCAACAATGTCTGCAGATTTGCAACTCGACACACAATGGACCCCACAAATATGAAGTGAGAAAGCGGTATTATGACAGTTGAGGTAATTGTTTTGAGGCTCAGTTGTACTTTTGACTGTGGAACAGAGGTGGTAGTTGCACACAGCTCTCCCTTTCAACGTACGATTTATGAACTTTTACTAACCCTCAAAGTTAATCTAACAATTCTACATCTAAATTCAGAGTGTGAGAATCGAGGGCATATTTATGTGCTAGTGTCGTGGTTCTCTTAATAAAGAAAGGTGGCAGACATTTCTGTGTTGTGCATGATCTATTCCGTGCCTACTTGTTTACGATTGTCATGAGCATTTGATTTTTGATTCACAATCTAACGTGGCTGTAATAATTAAAAAGAGCCTGCAAACGTAAGTTATATATTTATAGTGGTTCCGATAATGATTATTGATCCCGTGTCGTTTTAGATATTGGGTCAGTGGGACCTGCCTAAATTACCAAACATCTGTACCCTCAAGTGGAATTAAATGTCTAGAAAACTATTTGCTCGAAAGTTGTAACTACCATCCACAAATCAAATTTGACTTTCATATTTTAATTAAAATCGGGTGGGAAACCAATCCGATCTCTATGCAATTCGAAGATAGTATTCGCATCCCGCGGACCAATTGAAGTAACTGGTGTGAGTTTGCTTTCCTTAAAATTAGCACGGGTGGAGATACGACTATAATTTCTTATTTATCTGGTGTTATGTTTAAAGTCTGTCAGTTGAGCCTTGTTGTAAATTAAATATACAATTAATTTACACCTGATAACTCTATCCATGTTTCTGTGATATAATTCTCGGTTACTTAGAGCTAAGATCGTAAACGCGTTATATAAACTTCTTGTCATTAAACACACCTGCATGTGTTCTAATATTGATTCACTATCTGTAATTAAAAGTTGACGTGATAACAAGTGTTCTAACTATCTCTCTTGCATGAACCGCCACACTTCGACATATGCACACGCTTATTGAGAGAAGGTGGTTGACATGAAACCTTAGTCAATCAGTGGACTCTTTATAATCCCAAGAAGGACCTTATAATTGTGGGCGTATCCAAACCTGTACAATCGTCACTCATTATATGTTAAAGTGTATGAGCCACTCACTACATATCTGTTGGTAAGATAGTTGTTAAATCAGTCGATGATACTTATCCCTTTGCATCAGCTTTTCAATAATTCCCTGCTTATCTCAAAGTCCTCTTGAATAAATATTATATATATATGGATGGTGAGATGAAATCGGGATCAATGTTTCGGTAAAACATCTTCTTCGTGTAAAGGTAATGATATTTCTCATATTTTCTAAGTTGGTAATTCTCCTCCAAATATATAATAAGATACAGTCAGATAAATAAGTTAGCTATATTAAAAGTAATAAATCAATATATTTTTAAAATTTCTCTAGTAAAATATTAATTTTTAAAACGTTAAAGACGCATAAGTATCATCTAACAATAATTATATATATACTCATATTTAAAAAAAATTGAGTTCAATTTAAAATAACTTAAAATATTATATGTTATATTCTGAATTTTTTCACCTTGTTAGTAACCTTATGTCTGCTCTCTGCTGGTATCATGAACTTTGACCTGAATGCATTCTATACACCAGAGACATCTGGACGCTTATGCTAAGATCTCATCATACTCTCCTTGAACTGGATTAGCTTAGACCGCTCACTGCTTTGCTAAGCCCTTACTAAAGGCTGCAGAGAGGTGAGGGAGTAGGTCATTGTGCCATCTATAGTTATATATAAAAATATACAAAACTTTAATTTCACAAATTTTAATTTTCTTTGATAAACATTCTGTATAAAGTATCACGACTTGATATACAAGCAGTGTTTTAAATCTTTATAACTAATTAACTAGCAACACCAGTTAATTGTTGTGATCTTATCTAAATTATATTTTATATTAATAATTATTTAAACATTACATGCTTGTAATGCTTGCTTGAGGTGGAACCTTGAGTCTGGGTGGTAGGGATAATTACACCTCATTCTTCCCTTTGAGCTATTGAGGCAGGATGTTGTACACTTGCTAAACACCCTCACCAGTTTGAATATCATTCCTATAGATGAACAGGTGGCCATCAATTTTTCTACAAATCCTAGTCCTCCGAAAACATTATTATCAAATGATGAAGAAACTGAAAATAAAGAGGAGAGTTTCTTAATTTTTTAGTCATTGGCTCAGTGCTATTCAAGAGATGGGTTGACCTAGAGTCCTCCCAGATGTAAAAATAGTTCACTCCAACATCTGAAATAAATAGTCTCCCTGAAAAGTTTATATGATCCTTATAACTTATTTCTCATATATTAAAACTCGTTAAACGAGATTTAATTTGGTTGTGTAATTATACCTAATATGTTATCGGTTGTAGTACGTGCGCGCGTTACTTGTTATACCTACAGCTGCAGATCTCTGGGTAGTCTCTAGTCTTAGCGGCTTATTCTAATGTTTTTATGTACTGTTAGTGACGGCTGATGGCGATACATCGTGTCGAGTTATCTCCTGTAACCGTGTTAACATTATGTCAAAGAACGTGGTAACAATAGACAAATTAGTGTTGTAAGACAACGCTATTTAGAGTCGTGTTTATATAGCGCGCACTCAGTCGTGAAACATATGACCTACATGCCTTGGTTTCGCAGAGTCCCTCTGAGCTCTCTCGGCATCAATGCAAGAGGTTATCCACCTTTTATTGGGGAAAATTACAGAAGGTGTTCAATGTCTTCCCTGTACCTGATTGCATTCGTTACATCGCTGGACAGCGGAATCATGTACACGAGAATTTTGCTGCGGTCGTCTCCGAATGTCTACAAGCTCTCATCTCTAACAAACTCGGAGAAAGCCTGCCATCACACTTAGACGGCCTCTCACTTATGCGGCTATAGCATGTTTATCAACGCAGTGAAGCTTACTGTGACCCGAAGGAACACCGATCTTGTACCTAAGAGCAAAAACTGAAATATTGAATGTACTCAAGTTATTATTAATAATTTATTTTATATTTATAGAAATTATCAATATTTTAATTTACAATTCCACACATAATTATTACCATAAACTAATATACAATTAGTAGAAGCGGACGGAGTGATGGACGACATGAATTATGTTTATAAAGATAATTATATGTTAAAAAATAAATATCAAACAGGTTTTAAAAATATATTATTTGTTTTTAAATTCAATATATAGCTCTCTAAGCAAAGTTAATTTATATGCATTAAGCAATTCACTATCTTCACTTGCATATATTGAGTATTATATTATATATATATATATATATATATTATATAATATATTAATTAATTATTATATTATATATTATATATAATATATATTATATATATATTATATATATATATAATATATATATATATATAATTTTATTATATATAATATAATAATATATTAATATATTATATATAAATATAATATTAATATAATACTATATATATATATATATATATTAATATATATATATATATTTATTAATAATATATATATTAATATATATATATATATATTATATATTATATATATTATATATAATATATATATATATATATTATATATAAATATATATATAATAGTATATATATATATATATATATATAATATAATTATTAATTATAATATATATATATATATATATAAATATAATTATATATATATATATATATTAATATATATATATATATAAATATATAGTATATTATTATATATATTTATATATTAATTTAATTATTATATATATATATATATTAATTATATATTATTAATTAATAATATATTAATTAATTATTATATATATATTATATTATTAATTTGTTATATATATATATATATTAATTAATATATATTATTATTAAGTTAAATTATTATTATTATATATTAGATTGTATTAACTATTAAATCTAAGTTTATTAAATTATATATTTATAATTTTAATATTAATTATAACTATTTATAAATTACTTATATATCTTAATACTATAAATTTAATAATTTATAAAGTAATTAATTAAATTAATAATAATGTACATAAGAACATTCACACCAAAGGTAATAACTTATTGTATATAAATTACTGACGTGATTTAAAATCAGGTTGCACACTTTTCTTCTTTTAGCTCTATAATTTATTGAACTATACATCTTTATATATCTAGTTGGCGATTACAGCTAAACTTTTATTAATGACTCTAAGTATAGCTCTCCTGCACATCTCTCTCAATCTTCTATTCTCTATTTCACATACTCTTCATCATCTTTACTCACATTGCCACACCCTTTTTCATACCTAAATATTAAAAACCCGTTTTCGAAATAGTGAGGAGCTTGTCATCAGGGAGTGAACACGATAGATCTTAGGGTTCACTTAATTTATATTTTTAAATAATTCCATAGCTCGAAAACCGATAAGCGCGGGAAAAATATGCAGATGCTACGTATCCTAGTTTGGTATTGTTACGACTTAATTTTATAAAAATATTAAATTTATCGGCTACGACTACGGCTATTAAAAATTGATATTAGTGCGGAGTGACGTAAGTAAAATCGATTAGCCGGAATAGTGAGCCGTAAAAATCGTTATATGCGGCATGCGAGCTATGATATATTAATAATATATATATAATATATTATAATATACTTAATATATATATTATATTATATATATATATTAATATATTATATATAATAATATATAATATATATAATATAATATAATATATTATATTATATATATATTTAATATTATATATATATATATTATATATATTATATATATATATATTTATATATATTATATATATAAGTATATATATATAATATATATATTGTATTTTATTATTATTTTATATATTATATATATATAATATATGATATATATATATATATAAAATGATTATCGGAAAAAAATATCGATATTTGGTAAGAATCTGTTAAACTCAATAATTACCGAATTTTCTCTTCTTATCATGGGGCCTTTTATTTCTTCAGAATCTTAAATATAGAAAGTATAAGGTTGAAGGTTGAATTTATTAGAACATAATGCAAATTTAACCATTTAAAGGTTGCAGGTTAATACATATATATTAGCTCACAATTGCAATTTGTTGCTGTGGAATAAGTCGCATAATAGTCTCACAGATGAACTTGTTATGTAATAGTCATAACATGAAGTCAATACTCACAGTCACAATTCACATACTTTGTCAAGTAGTTGAGAAGTTTTTATGAGACTCAATAACTTAGTAATATGATTGAATAATTACTATTTTTGAAATTACCGACCTCTTGAAAATTACCAACTCTGGCTCCACTCTTTCCAAAATTACCGATTCCCCGACTCCGACTCCGACTCTACAACCCTGATTAAGATAACGTGCAAATATCAATCACCAAAACCCCAGAAGGTTACCAAACATACGTGACCTTTAAAAGTCCAATTAAAATGGTTGTAATAGAGTTGCTATCAATAATATCCTGCTGCAAATCATTCAAAAAAAAAACAAAAAAAAACTATATTGCTGAAAAATACTTTCTCACATCGACAAGGCTTTCCCTCTTCTTTAAATTTTTGTTATGACCCATTGTGAGCCTTTGGTGATCTAAATTCTAATCTATCTTACTCACATCTGAATCATCAATGGTCTAGCATAACCATTATAGAGCTTACTGATCCTCTCAGTACTTTTTTTTTTTAATTTCCGTTTTGGTTTATTATTCCTACCATTCTGTTAACTCTTTTCCTAGCTTCTGAACACTGTTCTGACAATATTTTCTTATCTACTAGCCCAAGCCTCTCTATAAATTACATAATTGAAATTTTTATTAGAATAACCCACGTGAGCAACCTTACAGTTTTTATTATTATTATTAAAACTCATTTGACACTTTCAGCTCTATCAAGAAGTTTATTTAAATCACGTTGAATTCTCATACATTCCTCATTCCTCAATAATTTTTACAGAATAGACCAGCTTAATATCATCAGCAAACTTAGTAACAAAATATTTAATTCCCTTATCTAAGTCATTAATGTAGGTTAAGATTAGAAGAGGCCCCATCACACAACTCTGAGGAACTCCACTCTTCACCAGCTTCCATGATGATTTATGTACAAACCCTTCTAAGCCACTCTGAGATAACGTTTAAATCAGTCCTTTATGGAGTACTTTAACAAAAGCTTTGCTAAAATCCAGATATACAATATCAACTGGCTCCCCTTTAGCAATATGCTCCATAAATTCCAAAAGATTCGTCTGACATTATTTAGAATTTCTAAAATCATTTTAAGAGTCTCCCAAAATCTCATTGTCGACTAAATGCATTTCTACTGAACTTTTCAATATATTTTCTAGATCTTTTATTACTAAAGACTAATGAGGCTGAATTAACAGCTTGCAATATCCAAGATCATTCCTGCTGCCTAATAACATCAAAGGGATTCCACCTTACCTCCTTGCTATTTATTCATTTTTTCTTTAATTATTTCAACCCTATTTTCTTGCATATGTAGAAAAAATATTAAAAAATAATTTTCCGCTATGATCCCATGTTGCTTGTATATCGCAACAATTAATATAAAAAATTTTGATACATTTTTCACAAAATAGAGTTCAATCCTATATCGTAAACCTTTTAGTGAACTTTTTAGTGAACGCACACACATTTTGCAGCCGAACTTACTAGGCATTTTGGGCCTAAGTTTCCTTTTTCCGACAATATTTTCCTGTCATGTAGTCTTAGCATGAACAAAATTTGGCAGGATTTATTGTTAGAATTTAAAGTATAACATAATTTAGTTAGTATACGTTACCCATAAATTTCCGTAAACTTCCTAAGGGTGGAATATTGTACTATAGTATTAAAAATCAACATATAGGTCTATTTTTGAAGTTTGAATATTTGCTAGGCCTAAGCCCGACTTCATTTCGTAAATCACATAGGTTCTGGACACGTTGAGCAAGCTTTATCGCTTTTTTGATTTAAATATTGATAAACTTTCCTGTATCACAATGCCTGACAACCAGTAAGTATTAACTTTGCAATTAATTTTCTGTAGCATTATTCCCATGAGATAGTGGATTACTAGCTTTCCACTACTTTATAGAGGAAAGTAGGTTAAAATCTTTGATAATTGTACATTTTGTTACTTGACAAGTAACAAGTGGTAATTATATAGCAGAACCGCTATATCACAGGTTTTTGTTAAAATCACAGCATAGCCTACTCTTAAAAAATTATAATAAGAATTAAAAGAACAAAAAAATGGGTGACATCTTTAGGAAAAAAAGTTACGGTAATAGTGCAGAGGGATGTCACCCCCGATTTATATTAAAATCATAGGATATACTCTTAGAAAAAATAATAATGAAGAATAGGCCTAATGCCCCTCTTTAGGAAAAAAATTACAGCCTCTCAAAGCTGTTAAAAATCGCATAGACTTTTCATTTTGGTCAGATTTCAGGCCCTCTAGTTCAGGTTATGACAAGTTTTGTTTGGTATACACAGAGAAAATATAGGTATATTTAACAAATCTTATCATAACCTGAACTAGGATGACACAAAAATGAGAGTGAGACCCACTAATTTTTTTTATAAGAAAGCCTATGGGAAAATTTTAAACTTTGACAGGCTGTAACTTTTTTCCCTAAAGACAAATCATTTTTGTTTTTTTAAGCTACATTATTTTTTAGAATATATCCTGTGATTTTTAAAAAAAAAAATTTTCTTATAAGAATCCTATGGGATTTTTAGCAACTTTGAGAAGCTGTAACTTTTCTTAAAGAGTGACGATTTTCATTCATTATTTTTTTAGAGTATATCCTGTGATTTTTTTAAAAATCTGGGGTGACACCCCTCTGCATTACTATTACTGAAGTTATAGCCTTTTAAAGTTGTTAAACCTACCATAGACTTTTCATTGTTGATCCATATAGGTTAAGTCTCATTTTGGCCTTCTAGTGCAGGTTATGATGTGTTTTAACAAATCTTATTATAATCTGAACTAGGATGGTCCTAAAACTAACAAAGGCCTTTAATTTTTCTTATAAGAAAGTATGGGGAAAATTTTTAACTTTGAGAGGCTATAACTTTTTTTCATAAAGATGTCAGTCATTTTTGTTTTTTTTTTATTCTAAATTATTATTTTTTATAGTATAGGCTATGTATTCTATGATTTTAAAAAAAAAAAATTAAAGAAAATTGATAGTAGTGCAGAGGGGTGTCACCCCCAATGTTTATAAAAATCATAGGATATAGCTTACTCTAAAAAAAATAATGAATAGTGAAAATGAATATCTGCGCTCTTTAAGAAAAAAAAAAGTTACAGCCTCTTAAAGTTATTAAAATCCTATACGATATTCTTATATATAAAAAAAAAAATTTAAATTACAGGATATTTATACTCAAAATAATAATAAACCTTTAAAAAAAAAAAACGGAAATGATTTAGGTCTTTAGGAAAAAAAAAGTTACCTCAGTATTCATTTCATTCGTTCTCTTCAATCCCTTCACCAAATTTCAGCATTCTACATATATTTCCAAGGTTTTGGGGCTCAGCACCCCTGATGGGGACCCCTATATAATTTAACCTCATTCCTCTTTCATTCATTCTCTTCTATCCACTCACCAAATTTCAGCCTTCTACATCCATTTCAAAAGTTTTGGGGCTCGGCACTCCCCATAAAGGGGACCCCTATATAATTTAATCTCTGTACAATCACACGCATTTGAAATGTTTTTATAATAATAAAGCTTATATTTTATTATAAATTATTAATTTTTCTATTTTTTGTGAAGTTAAAATTAATTAGTGTATATGTTTTTTGTAGCCTATGTAAAGTGAAACCAAATGGCATGTTAAAATTAATAGTATTTAGATTAATAAATTCTGATATAAGTTTTCTAATATAAATTTGATATAAAAATTTATTTTTAATAATTTTAATTTTTTGTAATATTAATTTTTAATTTTAATAATTAATGCCTTTAAAAGTTATTTTTCAGATAAATATACATCTTGAAACTATATACCTTTTTAGTTAGGGTAATTTGTTTTACAATGAATTAATATGTATTTGAGAAGAATTTTTAGAGTTATTTGTGGAACGAAAATGTAAGCATATAAAAGAATTAATTAAATATGGAAAATTTATTTGGGAAAAATTCTAAAATCTGTATTACTGATATAACAACAGGTTATATCAATAATAAAAGTCCAATAACTGTATTCTTATAGTACTGAGAGGCTTGTGGTCAGTGAGGCTAAATTTGATTCTACTAGTGTAACATGTTTTTATTCTAATGTGGATGATAAAAAAATGATGAATGAATAAAACATGCTAGTGAATATAATTCCCTTGAATTCTTAAACTTTGCTCCAATGTCCATGAGATAGGAAAGTGAGAGAAGAAGAGAAGAAACTGAGAGGTGAAGAGGATGGAGAGAGACAAGAGAGAAAGGAGAACTGCTGACTGGCCATACGCCTTTGGTGACAGGTCGATGAATGCAACATCTTTGACTCTTGCAATAATGTGTTGATATGACGAATCAGCATGTTGACAAATTTTATATCCTCTTCTGGATACTCTTATCTTCTTTTACTTAACTGATATTGATGTCGATGTCATATTTGCAACAATACAAAGAGGTTTATAATAAGCCACTACATCTTCTCCTTTTCTAGAGGAGTTGACATAGCCTAACATTGGGTAAGTTGGCTACAGTACTAGTGATGGGACGATTAATCATCATAAGAACATAAGAAATATAGGGACAGTATAGAAAAGCCACATGGGCTATCGAGTACACTTCCCAGTATCAACATAAACCTAACATTAGCTACTCATGCAAGTTCACACAAGCACTCATAGGTATCTTGTCAAATTCAATGTAACTAAAATCCACCAATTTGGCTTTAGTAAAAATAAAATTAAATATGAGACCCAAACCTAATCCACATGCCTTTTAAATATAACTAAGTTATGGTTACCCATGAAGTATAACATTAATAACTACACTTGATGTTAAATAAAAACCAGCCAATTTGTCTTCGTCTAAATATACTCTATATGAAGCTTTAAGCCTTCACAATGTAAACCCTAATCTGGTAATATTGTTGCCATCGAGTGGCAACTCACAAGAATTGCAACCTTGGCAAAGTCAAGCGACTCGATTTTCTCCAGCTTTTCAACCTATTGCCTGAGTAAATGCATTGATTATTTCTATATATCATTAATAGATGGCATGCTTTATATATTTCATCTTATTTCTTATTCTCACTTCTGAGGCTTCTACTAGATGGTTCTTTATTCTGCTGAAATTATTTCTCTCTATTATCTATGTATTATCAATATGATGAGTAAAAAATCATTTTGTTTGGACTTGCATTCATTAGTACCCCTCTGAGAAATTGCTTTCTGCAGAAAACATTCCTTCCATATACACTATCGGCCTTCTCCTCATAGCTCTTACCCTCCAAACCCAGAAATCAGCCTTGTTGCTCTACGTCTGCACTCTCTCTAGCATATTCTAAGTCTTTCTTTAATAAGGTTGGCCCAAACTTGTGCACAATACTATTTTTGGCCTACATAGCTATTATATAGTTTACTTATTACTTCCTTGCTCTGTAAACAACATTGCGATTTATTATGCCCAGCACTTATTAGCTTTATTCCTTGCTTTCCAAACACTGATTAGCTTTCAAATTTACTGCTTATAATCACGACCTAAATCTTTTCTTGGTCCACAGACTCAAGCCAACGCCCATTTCATATCGTAGTTAAAACTTTTATTTGAGTAAACCTAGGTGAAGAACCTTACACTTTTACTATTAAAAATTCATTTGCCACTATCTGGCCCACCCAAGAAGGTTATCAAATATTTTGAATCTTTTATGCATCCTTCACTATTCCTAACTGAAGGTGGCCACTTTGTATCATCGGCAAACTTAGAAACTTTGCCATTAAGTCCTTGGTCTAAATCATTTATGATATATATATATATAATTATATATAATATATATATATATATATATAATAATATATATATATATATATATATTATATATAATATAATATATATATTAGATAATAATATATATAGATAATAAATATTATATATATATATATATAATATATTAATATATATATAATATATATATATATTTATATATATTTAATATATAATATTAATATATATATATATATATATATATATTATTAAATATATATATATATATTATATGCGATCGGTGCGATAGGGTGACAAGGCCCGCCTCTTTAGGAGGGGTGATTCGGTTCCACTTAAATAAAATAAAAATAATTAATAAAAAAAAATATATTTATTTTTCGCTCTTTTTATAGCCACGCGTAGTACTACAATAGTTTTTATTTTTTTTTTTTTATTTATATTTTTTTTATAATTTTTATTTATCAGATCATAATTTAATTCTAGAAAGTTTTTATATTTTAAAAAAAATGTTTAGAAATTAGATTACAAATTCCTTCAATAGAACTTCACTTTTGAAAATGCTGAGTTTTTTTTTTACTTCGTTATAAATGAAAAATTGTTGGATCGATTTTAATTATTTTTTCAGTGTATACACTCGAGTAATGTTAGCTTTAAATTGTCTTTAAACTGGCATAGTAAATTTTTGATCCAAGCAGTTTTAGTGGCAAAAAAAAACGGGGCCTAACTTGTCCGATTCACCCCGCCGTAAAATTGATGGAGGGGTGCTCGGACCACCATTGTTTTTCGTATTTCACGTATTATTATTGACATTTTTATTACTGATTATAATATAATTTAAATGTAATAAAAGTTACATTATTAATTAAGTGAAAATTTTTTAAAAAATGAAATTTTAATTAAAAAAAAAGAGCTTCAAAAAGTGTCAAAATTTTTGCGCGGAGAGGGGTGAATCGAATTTTCTTACCTTCTCATCTCGGTATTTTATTTAATCATTATTGACATTTTTATTACTATTTTACGTATTATTATAATTATGATAAATAATATTTTTTATATTAAGTAAAAATTAAAATATAAAATTGAATATATTATACGTAAAGACGAATTTAAACAGATGTCCTGAAAGGTCACCCTCATGGTGTGTCCGCGTCATACCCCTTCCACAAGTCAGGCTGATCGGCGTTATTCAAACTTTGAAAAGTCTCTATAATGAATACACAAACCCAAGTAGTTTATAATGTCCACAATTTTTTATTCTCCGCTGTGCATTTACAAAAAAAAAAAATTTATTCCTCACATTAAAAGTGCAATTGGGTGAAGAAGTCGGGAGATTCACAATGATTTTATACCTAAAGTTGGTCCATCGATCACCCGGTCCATGCTAATATATATATATGAGGAACAACATGTAGGCCCCAGCAGCTGTAATGTTTCTGCCTTCTTCTTCTATAATCCAAAAGCATTCAGTTTCATTTTCGTTGTACACATGTTTTATTATCTTTTTAATCCAACCATGTTACCACTCCACCTATACCACATGTAATAACTTCATCACCCTTCATCTAGCTTAATGGCTGGGGAACCTTTATCAAAAGCTTTGCTAAGTTTTACTAAATATTACTATCAACTGAATCTCCTCTGTCAATGCAGTCAGTAATGAATTCCAAAAATTCTAAAAGGTTTGTGTTTGTCTGACATGACACCTACCCTTTCTGAAACCATTAAAACCATGCTACTCATACACTTGTTATCTTCTAAATATATTTCTCTATATGACATTTTTCTTAATCATCAGCATCAATTTTTGCTGATTATTTGAACAAATATTGAATATTATGTATAGAAATATTAAAAACTGACTCAATGAAAATAATATATATCAAGCGATGGTATATATATTATTATATATAGTAATTATTGTACGGGTAAGTACCGAGCGTTTTCAAGGGTATATATAAGAGTAGTCTTCGGTTTTCAAGACTGGTTACAATAATAAAAGGGATTTAAAATTAAACGACATAACTCATTGGATCTTAGAATATTAGCATGTATCGTTTCACCACAAACGTTATGTAAAAAATTAAATTTTAGAATTTTTATTATAATAAAGACTTGAGTTACATATTTTTATTTGACATTTAGTTATTGTAAGTACCATTATTAATATTTAGTTTATATTTATATAATTTTTATTTATATTGGCGCTTAAGAAGAATCCTTTTTATTGCGAGCAGATCTATACAACTTACTATATTTTTTTCTTCTGTCCGAATGCTGATAATATTTTTCTTCAGAAACCAGCAAAACATAGGTTACGGCCCAAATAAACATTTGGTCATAACTCAAATTTTAAAGATTAACACCATTTATTATATTAATATATATAATATATATATATATATATATATAATAATATTTAAATATATTTATATATTTAATATATATATAATTAATTAATATATAATAATATATATAATATTATATATATAATATATAAATATTATAATATATTTAATTATAATATATTTAATAAATATTAATATATATAATAGTGCCTATAATAATCTAAAGAATTCAAATCTGAACCAAATAAACAAATAATTTAGAACTCTCTCTCCTAATATGTTATCCAAGTGTCGACTCACAAGCAAATCTCGTGTAAAAATCCCACTCGTTTTGCCTCCTCTTATCGAAATCCAGATCTTAATGTCTTCTGTTCAGCTTAGCTGTTTTGACAATGATCATAGAGGTATAGATGCTTACTAGAGTGAATTTAAATCTTATGCATACTCTATTTACTTTTAAATATGGTCAACTTTAAAATAAATACACTGTCATGCTCTTCCGCTCTTCCTCTTCCCGAACTACTCTCTCATATGAACATTTTCTCTCTCTGTCAACCACTACTTACATCTGCTCAACTTTCTTCTTGCTGATTTCTTCTCGTCGCTTCTCTCATTCATATTGCCTTTACTCCTTCATTCACTCATTCTACTAATCATACTCGTCGAATTTCAGTGGCTACGTTACATTGATTCCATAAAGTTTGAAATATTTTAAATAATTTTTTAAAACATCCAATTTATGTTACATATCATTTTAATAATTAAAGTAAATAAATCTCTCAAATAGTACTACACTTACAGATAAACCAATTACATATTTACGAATCAGCGTATAGTAGCTAATTACAAAAATGTTAAAAAAAAAAAAAAATAAAAGAAGAAAAGTTTATATTATATTATAATACGAACGGAAGCTCGTCCGAAAGGGGAACAGAGTGAGTATATATGATAAGGACAATTTTCTAATATTACCACGTAGGGGAGGGGCCGGTTAAGGAACCCCTGCAGACCACCCAAATACCAAAGCAGGGGGTTCCGGTAAGACATCCCCGGTGAATGGGGGGATAAGATTTAGTCCTACCCTGTCATCCCTGTAGTGAAAAGGTACCTAGATATAAATACTGAGTGAGCGACCGCTGGATCCTGCACATCTTAACTAGCTAGTTTTAACTCTCTCTTGTGTGTACTTCTTTAAGAGAGCTTTGTAAATAACACTCCTCACTCCACAAATACAATATAAACATAAAATTTAATTATTTATTTTACTATATTTTTTTTTAAATATATACTCTTAAAGATTAATTCTAACTTATATGAAAGCTAATGTTCCTTTATTATTTTATTTGTTTACTCATCATTTTAAATATTTTTTGATAATTCATTGTTAGTATTTATATACTAACATGCCCTAAATAAAAAAAAATATAAACTGTATCAGGAGTCCGTAAAATATGTGAGAAAAGGTCTCTTTAACAAACCATCTTTATATATAATATATCTTGAGTTCTAGAAACACAATCATTTTTATAATAATAATTTGTGTTTGAACATGGCTAAAGTCAAAAATATGATATCCGAAGAATTCTTTGGGACGGATTAGTGCTTATATAATACTTATAAGAAAATTATATTAAAAAAAAAAAAAAAATGTTTTAAAACCTCACCTATAATAGAGTTAAGCTTAAAAGAGTTATTTAAAAAGCGGCTATTCTTCCCGTTGTTATTTATTTGTGATTTCCAATTTTGCATAATTCTTATTATATATTTATTATGTAATAATTATCATATTTATTATGTACTTATAGGTGCAAAAAAATAATATATTATAGAGAAGATTATTAAAACGATTAATAATATTAAATTTTTGGCAAAATTAAAATAGTTTCTTAATAATTAATAGTTCACAGTAAATGTTTTTATTTCCTCACGTCAAGTGGCAAGTGAGAAGTCGTCCTTATACTTATAATATATAATTAATATAATAATATTATATTATAATAATCTATATATATAATTTACCAGTCATTTTTTTTTGATAAAAAGTATTAATTTTTTAGTTGATTTTTAAGAAAATTAATAATTTTGACCAATAAATTTCATTTTTTATATTTTAATAAACAAAAAAAAAAATTAATAAATGTACGTATATTTTAAAATATTAATTCCTAACACTACAGTGTTAATAAATATGAGATAAAAGCAAATAAAGCCTTACAAATAAGAAATATATAATATTTGAATCCTTTATAAATAATGTTCGTCCCATTTTTGAAAATGATCAAAGGGTTTATATAAACTTATATAAAATATATCCCTATACCTGATGCTGGATGTAAAATTAAAGTTGCATTTTATTTATAAATTTAAAACAGAAGGATGATTTTGATTTCGTCAATTATCGATGGTTAAAGGTAATTTTCGTAAAATTAATTCCATAGTTAATTAGGAACACACTATATATGTCACAAAAAATTATATTGAGGTGGGGGGTCAATAAGGGTTCACATAAGTGTGGAGGTGAAATATCGGTACAACCAGCCCTTATGTATGATACGGATAGTACAGGTGCTATCAATTATCTCAATTTAACTAAAGAAATACAGCAAAAGAACGATACAACTAAGAAAATGAAGGAGAATTATAGAAGATTAATACTGAGAATTTTATAATTATTATAATAGAAAAATTTAAGAAAATTTTAATAAAGAAATCTATAGATTTTTTTTAATAAATAATTGGAAATATTGTTATATATAAATACCGTATTAAATTAAAATAAATTATAAATAATAATTTATAAATATTTAAAATATAAATAAATATTTAAAAATCATAAATTATATAATATTTAAATAAAATTATAAAAGCTATATTAAAATAATTTAAAAATTATAAATATTAAACAACTTATATAAAATATTAAATATAAATAATGAATATGCATTGAACAATTAAATAGGTATATTTAATTATAGTGTATATGGTAAATTTATAACATATATTTCTCTACAAAATAATATGAAATAGCTATATTAAATACAAAATAAAATATCAATTTCTAATAGGCTTGAACCCTTTTTACAAATAAACATGTTGACCCCTTATTTTACCAGGTTCAAAAAATAGTTATTTTTTATTAAAAGTAGGTAGATACGTGTGTTTGTGGGAATTATCTGAATAAATATATATAGATTCATATAAATAAATACTATAGCCTTATTAGATTAATTGCGCATTCCATTATTCTTGGACTCAGATTAGTGATTGAATTTCATCAACGCAAAACTATAAAAAAAAATTGCTTGAATAGAAAGAGAGGCAAATTATCTTTGCAATTATGTATTGATAATTATAAAATATATTTTTATTTTCGTTCACTCTATAAGTGAGTGAACAATGTAAAGTATTGAACTTTATAAAGTAAAAACTTATCTCTCAAATTACATGTTTGAAAATTAACTAGGTATATTTTAAAATATGTTATATTTAAAATAATTACCATTTTGTATCTATTCAAACATTTTTTTAAAACTGGTGAACCCTTTTGGCCACACTGAACCCTTTCCCCCGGAATGACGGATATATATATATATATATATATACTTACTATATATATATATATAATAATACTATATTATATAATATTAAATAATTTAGTAGTCCATTTTATGCATAGCTGTAGTTAAACATGGCAAATATGCATATTTATGAAACGAAATATCTTTGACTATTCTCCCTTTACGTATACATCTTTATAATTTCTATTCTATAAGTAATCTATAACACAAAATAAAGACTGTATGAGTGATGATCGGAGCGGAAAAGTTGTACATTGATTATAATAAATCGTTGTTACCCTAAAATTTAGCATTTTTTAATAGGAAACTTGGTTCTACTTCTCTACTCTATATATCATCTTCCGTAAAGATTGTTCACTATATTATGTGGAAATTATTTTTTATAAGAGGATTATTCCATTCACTCTCTCTATGTAGTTCTGCTGCGTCATAGTCTCATTCCTATAACTAAATATGTAATATAACTTCTCAATTCTAATATAAAAGTTTTTTTATGCTCTCATACGTTTCTTGCGTACTACACTGCCGACGTTCTCTACGTGTGCCTTGCTACGTGTCGCTAGCGTCTGTCGAACCTCGCTCATCCTCCTCTCCTTCTTGCATACTGCGTGGTGATCTCTGTGCACTCTCCACTTCTCTCGTTCTCTCATCTCCTTTACCCTGTCATTATATCTTACCGAATATAATGGTCATATTTAATATTTCTAAGTTGAGTAATTGAGAATTAATTTGATTAATCATTTAAGAAAATTAAAAAAAAATTTACTTTACATATTAAATTTTGGAAATATAAAGCAAATAATATAATTAATACGAATATTTAATGATTATGGTATGCTATGTGGTTTTTGTTACTCCGCCTAAAAATTTGAAATGGAAATAAATTTATATTTTAATAACTCCATAGAATCCGTTTAATATATTTTTCGTTATTTTTAATATTCTGTAATTTTTATTTGTATGTTTTTAAAAAATTGCTTGGAAAATATTGTGTTGAATGATAAAAACAATGCTTTTAAAACAAGTGAATAAAAAAGGCATAAGAAAATAGAAGTTAAGTCACAGTGCTTTAATGTTTAACACTTACAGTGTTGTCTCCTCGAAGAAGATAGCGACTGAGTCACGGTGTCCTGTACAGTGTTGTCTCCTTGAAGATAGGGACTGAGTCACTGATACCAGTTTTCTTTTCCTTAATCTGTTTTGGTTGAACAATTTTTTTTGTAACTTCGATCATTACGTAATCATTTAGAGATCATCACGTAATATATAATAATAATAATACTATCAATAAATAATAATAATAATAATAATAATGTGCCAAACAAATAATAATAAAGAACTATTTGGTAATTGTCATATTACCGCTACTGTTTCTAACATGCTCTTAATAACAAATAATATTAACAACGACAATAATAATAAATAAAAAACAATAATTAAATAACAATAATAATAACAATACAATAATAACAATAATAACAATAATAACAATAATAACAATAATAACAATAATAACCAATTATAACAATAATAATAATAATAACAATAATAATAATAATAATAATAATAATAATAATAATAATAATAATAATAATAATAATAATAATAATAATAATAATAATATAATAATATAACAATTATAGCAATAATAATAATAATAATAATAATAATAATAATGTAATATAATAAAACTAAAAGTAATAAAATTAACTGTTATTAGTAATAATGAAGAAGAGAAGAAGAAGAAGAAGAAGAAGAAGAAGAAGAAGAAGAAGAAGAAGAAGAAGAAGAAGAAGAAGAATTATAATTATAATTATAATTATTATAATTATAATTATAATTATAATTATAATTATAATTATTATTAATAATAATAATAATAATAATAATAATAATAATAATAATAATAATAATAATAATAATAATAATAATAATAATAATATTAATAATTATAATTAAATTATAATTTATAATTATAATTATAATTATAATTATAATTATAATTATAATTATAATTATAATTATAATAATAATAATTAGAATTATATTCACAGTATATTAAATAAATTATAATAATAATTATAATAATAATTATAATAATAATATTAATAATAATAATAGTATATTAATAAGCCATGACCTTCCAAGGGGAGGACAGTTTATTATTATTATTATTATTATTATTATTATTATTATTATTATTATTATTATTATTATTATTATTATTATTATTATTATTATTATTATTATTATTATTATTATTATTATTATTATTATTATTATTATTATTATTATTATTATTAATATGCACCATCCATATTATTTCAAAAGGTATCTGATAATTTGAAAGTTCAAAAGCTTGAAAAAGATCGAAGTTTAACTTTATGATCAGACATTTATTCTTGGTTGTGTCAGTTTTCTCATCTT
>JABUQX010097135.1:0-23401 GCA_015478945.1 Trachelipus rathkii | reverse complement strand
CTACTGCTTTAACTTTCTGCTTTACTGCTTTTAACTCATATGCTTTATGTTTTAAGTTTCTGCTTTACTGTTTTAATCATATATTTATTAACATTATGTTTTTTATTTTGTTTTAAGTACTTTTTATTTATTTTATTATTATTTTTATTTATTTATTATTATTTTTATTATTTTAATTTTTATTTTATTAATTTTATTATTTTTATTATGTTATTTTATTTTTATTATTATACTTAGTGTTATTACTTCATGGCTATTGTTATTATATTAGTGAACACACATTACTATTGACACTTATACACAACATTCACTATGGCAACTTATACACCACATTACTATGCCACTACATTACCCATAGACACCTTAATTGACACTTATACACACGCGGTCACACACACACACCACACGCACACAACACACACACACACACCACACACACACACTTTATATTTATAACACACATTCACTATGACACTTATACACACATCACTATGACACTTACATTTAGCCATAGAACTTACATTACACTTACACACACACGCACACACACACACAACACACACACACACACACACACACACACACACACCACACAACTCACACACAGCTTTACTTACACACGCAGATTTACTTACACTCACACACAGATTTACTACACACGCAGATTTACTTACACATATAACGTATAATTTATAAAAAACATTTATGTATTAATTAAAACACGTACAGTTATATTTACTCATTTCAAATGTAACTAAAATTAGTTCAAAGTTCTTAAAACTTCTATAATAAAATCCTCCTTTAACGTTGAACAAAGAATTTAGTATTAACTGTTAATACTTTTTGTTTATAAATTTTATAACTATCAAGTTTAAAATATACTTTTTTACTTAAAATTTTAGAAATTTTATAAAAACATATATGTTACGTACCTTAAAGCAATAAAATCAGTAAATCAGTAGGCAAGCCCCTAGCACCCTCTACACCAAGTATCCTTATGTTCTATTTGACTTACTGCTGTTACATTCATCTTAGCCATGTAATAGTATAAAAATAACAAAATGAAGTTCTTCTCTGCTAACATAACATTTATTATTAAATCTTTTTAAGTTCTTATTTAAAAAATAACAATTATTCACTTACATTTATATTATTCGCTCGATGTTAACGAAAAATATTCAAAGTTTTTTAATAATTCGGATTTTCTTTATATATATTATTATTATTATCTATGTACATTGACATCCATCACGAAAAAACACAACAACCCGCACTCCTAACAGATACAACTGACCTCTCTCTCTGTAAGAATGTGGTTGAAAAATAACTACTTCAGCTAAAATTAGAAATCCTTTTGTCCCGGCGATTTAGACTAATTCCAGTCAAAAATATATTTCAACGACCTTTTCTGTAAAAGTGGGTGCAAATACTACGTTAGCCTAAATTTAGTCTTTAAAATTAGAATAAGCCTTTTTGTATCCCAGGCTGATTTAAAGCCTAATACAGGTCAAAAGGTAATTCCGTATAGACAAGAATCGAGAATCAATGTTATTATATTTTATTAATATATTTTCAAACTGAAACATGCTGGAGGGTAAGATCCTTTAATCAGGTAAGAAAAGAAAGTTTACCTCTGTGAGTGGCCGGAAGTAATCCTTTATCTCTAATGACCTCGTATGTGATGGGTCGAGATGTATTTATCGCTTTTTTGTTTTACGTATGTTTAAAACATTGTATTTTTCATATCCTGAACCTGGGGCTCGTTTATTTAAACTCTTAACATACATGTAAATTATTTATTTAAGAAATTAAAAATAAGATAATAAAAAACTTTACTATATAAATTAGAATTTTAATAATCATTATCTACAGTAATTTATACTATATATATTAATATATATATATATATATAGATATATATATAATATAATATATATATATAAATATATATATATATATAATATATATATATATATATATATATATATATATATATATAAATATATATATATAAGGCTAAAAGTTAAAATTATACAATGATTTATGTAAGGTTCACAATTAAATATAATACAGAATATTATTATATAACGACCTTCCACATACATTTTACACATTATGGGATGGATTATTTTTATATTAAAATTCTCTAAATCTTTGGCAAATATGTCAATTCATTATTTCATTATCGATGATATAGTTTCGTTTCTCAGTAATACCTTCAGTTAAACAAATACGTAAAAAGTTCCCGCTCAGATATCATAGTATATTTACATTCTGGGTCACCTGCATAATACTTTCGTGCATTGTTTTCTAAGAGATAAAGAATGTCTGTACGTTACTATAGAACTAGGAAGCGGTCTATTGATAACCGTAGGATTCATCGTCAGTTTTCTTTAAATGCGTAGTATCTTAGTATAAACAGGTAATGAATTACGGTTACGTAGATTAGATAACACATATGTCTTCTTCAACTGTATTAACATGCGCTTACGTACCTTTAACATATATTTCATCTGCGCTAGCCGAAATGGTAGAATCAATGATGTAGTTTCAAATACTCCTGTTTCATTATTTCCCTCCCATAATCTAACTTCCAAGATTATGTTTTGATGTTTATAAAATTCTAGAGTAAGTTGCTATCGCTGGTTTCTCGCACAGGTAATAACTGTTTCGGTCCAGTTTAAAGCTGAGCTTGTTTTAAAGTATTCTGTAAGCCACTCTTCAGTGTGATTACATATACAAAGTAATTCATCTGGACTCACGAAAATACGATTGGTATTATAACAGGGTGATTGGGTAGCACACTTGAAAATTTCAAATCCATCGGGTGTTCTTTTATTATAAGGAATGAAAAACGCCTACTTCCTGGGATCTTATTTCCATGGATAATGGTTTGTTTGAGGTATACATGTTAAAGGTGGTTCATGATATACACTTAGGAAAATGAGACACTGTTATACAAACCAGAGAACCTTTGCACCGCTAAGAACCAAAAAGAGTATTATTTTAAAAATGAGTTGGATCAAAACACGCATCTCCAATATAATTTCATCCATCACAGATAAGGTTCAGGATTTATGAAAAAAACATGTTTTTACTACGTAAAAACCAAAAAAGCGCATAGAAATAATTCTCGGACCAATCACATACGAGTCATTATAAGATAAGGATTACTCCGGCCACTCACAAGAAAGCGTAAACATTTCCTTCTTACCTGATTAAAGGATCTTACCGCTCCAGCATGTTTCAGTTG
The DNA here is from genome assembly GCA_015478945.1 of Trachelipus rathkii. Taxonomy (NCBI): domain Eukaryota; kingdom Metazoa; phylum Arthropoda; class Malacostraca; order Isopoda; family Trachelipodidae; genus Trachelipus; species Trachelipus rathkii. The sequence continues at coordinate 20,148 of JABUQX010097135.1, read as the reverse complement.
AAATATATTTATGAATAAATAATAATAACATTGATTCTCGATTCTTGTCTATACGAATTACCTTTTGACCTGGTATTAGGCTTAAATCAGGCCTGGGATACAAAAAAGGCTTATCCTAAAATTTAAGACTAAATTTAGGCCTAACGTATATTGCACCACATTTACAGAAAAAAGGTCAGTTTGAAATATATTTTGACCCTGGAATTTAGCCTAAATCGCCCCGGATACAAAAAGGATTATCCTAATTTTAGCCTGAAGTAGTTATTTCACCACATTTACAGAGAGAGAGGTCAGTTGCGTATCTGTAAGGAGTGCGGGTTGTTGGGTTTTCTCGTGAGATTGTCAATGTACAAGATAATAATAATAATTAATAATAAAGGAAAATCCGAATTATTTTAAAAAAACTTTGAAATATTTAGTTAATCGAGCGAATAATATAATGTAAGTGAATAATGTTATTTTAAATAGAAAAAAAGATTTTAATAAAAAAAAATGTATGTAGCAGAGAAGAACTTATTTGTTATTTTTATACTTATTACATGGCTAAGATGATTGTAGAAAGCAGGTAAGTCATAGACATAACGCGGCATACGCTTGTGTAGAGGGTTGCTAGTGGCTGACCTTGACTGATTTACTGAATTTATTGCTTTAGGTCCGTAAAATATATGTTTTTAAATAATATTCATAAAATCTTAGTAAAATATTTTTAAAACTTGATAGTTATGGGTTAACAATTTATAAACAAAAAGTATAGACAGTTAATAATAATTTCTTTGTTCTTAAGAAGGATAATGATTGATTTGTTATAGAAGTTTTAAGAAACTTTGAAATTTTTTTTAGTTACATTTGAATGAGTAATATAATGTACGTAATAATAATTAATACATAAAAGTGTTTAATAAATTATACGTTAGTCATATGTAAGAAAATCTGCGTGTGTAAGTAAATTGTGTGTGAGTGTAAGGTAAATCTGCGTGTGTAAGTAAAGTGTGTGTGAGTGTGTGTGTGGTGTGTGGTGTGGTGTGTGTGTGTGTGCGTGTGTGTGTAAGTGTAAATGTAAATGTCATGCTAAAATGAAGTGTCATAGGAAATGTGTGTATAAGTAGTCATAGTGAATGTGTGTATAAGTGTTAAGTGTGGGTGTGTGTTGGTGTGTTGTGTGTGCGTGTGTGTGTGTGTGTGACCGCTGATGGAAAGTGTAATATGTAAGTGTCTATGGGTAAATGTAAGTGGCATAGTGGATGTGTGTATAAGTGACCTTTCCTATGTGGTATAAAGTTCATAATGATGTGTGTTCTAAATGAATAATAACAAAGGCTGAGTAAATAACACTAAGTGTAGTTCGTTCAGAACGACAGCTGCACTTACTAATCAAATTAAAATAGAATAGTTAAAATAAAATAGATAAGAATAAAGAAATAATAAAAATATATAGATAATTTAAATTAATAAAATATAAAAATAAAAATAAATTAAAAGAGAGAGAGAGTCATAAATTCCAGATCACCATATACTTGTATAATATCATAGACTTATGTGATAAAACAAAATAAAAAACATAATTAATAAATATATGAGTTAAAACAGTAAATACGCAATGTAACACACACACGCATAGAGCGGCAGCGAAAGCAAAAGCGAAATATAGAATAACGCTCACTCCTTAATCTAGCGATATCTAGCAGTTCTATACAGTTACGACGGATTAACTAATCCCCCTTGTGTTAGTCACACCTCTATTGATTACTTGATTTACTGTTTAAGGTATGTAATGTACATATAACAATATAAATGAGTAAGCAGTAAAACATATGAGTTAAAGCAGTCTTAGAACATGAGTTAAAGACGAGTAAAGCAGTAAAATCCAAAAGCATACTAACCCTATGTTGCTTAGGTACACCTCTATTGATTTACTAATTTACTGCTTTAACGGTTATGTAAATGTAAATAAAATATATGAGTTAAAGCAGTAAAACAATGAGTTAAAGCAGTTAAACATGAGTTAAAGCAGTTAAAAAATGAGTTAAAGCAGTAAACATCTGCGGGCGCACACGGCGGCGGTAATATTGCGCTGTGTTAGGCACACCTTCTTTAAGGTATGTGAAGTGTTAATGTTTTTAATAAAATCTCGTACAATGTAGTAAAATAAATGATTATATATCAGACACTCTGGATTTTTTCGTCTTACATACAATTTTAAATTTATAAATTAAAATAAGAAATATGTAAAAAGTATTAAGTAAAAATCGTGTTAAATAAATAGATGTGTTAAATAATAGGTCTTTAAGGGTTACAGTTTTAGGTTCGCGAAAATGCTCTTTAATAAAAATGTTAGTATGAAATAACAATATGAAGTCGATACTCATTAGAATATTTGAAGACAGAAATGTTGTCTTTGAAATGTTTACAGTATGGAAATAAAAATGAATGACTTATAGTATATATGATTTCTTCATTCCCGAGGAAATTGGCGCTGCGGCGCCACGCGGCGGGCGGGAGAATCGCCGAAAGTATCCGCCTGCGGGCCGCGGCCGGGGGGGCGCGCACGCGGCGGCGGGAACGCGGCGGCGGGACGCGGTCGGGCGGAGGGGACGGAGGGCCGGGGACGCGGCGGATCGCACCCTGCGAGACACGGGGGGTGCGGGCTGGCCTTCTTTGCGCGGAGGGCGCGATGCGGCGCCTCTGGTGTTCCAATTTAACTAGGGGAAGACATTAATAGTTAACTCTGTTCTTTGATGTAGGGTAGGAGAGAGCCATCAAAAGTGGATTCAGCAAAGATAATCATCCAATATAGATGTGATTCAAAGATACGTCATCAAAATGAGTCATCAAGATACCTTTTAAAGTTAGAGGCATCAATGCTGAGGCTTTAATGCTGGGGCATCAAAGTTGAGGCAATAAAGTTGAGGCATCAAAATATCGATGTGTGACTTAATTAAGGTGTCTGTGTGTGGGGTAGTGTAAAGTGATATGTTTAATGTAAGTGTCAGTAGTGTGTATAAGTGTCATAGTAAATGTGTGTATAAGTGGCTAGTGTATGTTGTGATAAGTGTTAGAAAAGACTAACTCATAGTAGGAATCATCCTAGCATTGTAATATACACCCATCGAATCCTCATACCTTATAACCTAAGAGTAGACACCCATATTAGGGCTTTTCTAGGCTCAGGGGAGGCTAAAAAGGCTTGAAAAAAGTGGCTCGCTACTCAGTGGCACATTGTGGCACTCACTTGGGACTATGTGGCACTCACTTTGCCACTCATTGGCACTCACTTGTGCCACTTCATTGTGCACTCAGTATCAGGCACAGGCACCCCGGCACTAGCGCTGAGCGACACAGCCACTCACCTGACCACTCATCTAATACTCATAGAACACTAAGAGAACATCACTAGGTAGTTCTTACGGTGATTGGGAACCATCAAAAAGCCATCAAGTTAGCGTGCGTCAAAATTGACCATGGTATATGGCAAGGTAAAAGCCGAAATATCATGGTCAAACAAGGTAAAGACATCAAAAAATAGGGCTAAGCCCCTAAAGGAAGATCAAAAAATTACCGTGGGCAAAAATGTGAGCAAATGGAATACCAAAAGTGTTGGTCGAAAATTTACTCTCTGGGCAAAAAAAACATTACCCAATGGAGAAGGACCAAGGGTTGTCGAAAATACCGTGGGCAATTAAAATGACCCATGGAAGACCAAAGGGTAGTCAAAAATTACCGTGGGCCAAAATTGACCCACGGAAGATCAAAGGGTTGGTCGAAAATTAGGGTGGGCCAAAAATGACCCATGGAAGACCAAAGGGTACCCAAAAATTACGTGGGCCAAAAATTGACCCGTGGAAGTATCCAAGGGTAGCAAAAAAGTTACGTGGCCAAAAAATGACCCTGGAGATCACACCAAGGTAGCCAAAATTCACCGGTGAGGCGTGCGCCAAAATGACCCATCGAAATGATATCAAAGGGAGGTTTGGTCTGAAATAACCCAATGAAGGAAGTGGGAATACGACTGGCAAGAACAAGGTTAAGACATCAAAAAAGGGCTAAGCCCCTAAAGGTTAGCCAAAAATTACCGTGGGCAAAAAATGACCCATGGTCGAAAAAAATTAGGGGGGCGTAAAATAAGGGGGGTGATACGTACAACGGTTGCTGCGCAACCGTTTGGCGCAACCCTTCTTCGAAGGGTTGCAAAAAATTAGGGTTGCCGAAAAATTAGGGGTGCCAAAAAATACCGTGGGCCAAAAATGACCCATGGAAGACCAAAGGGTTGGGCGAAAAAAGGTCAAGGCCCAAAAAGGTGAAGGCCAAAAAAGGTCAAGGTCAGGTAAAAAATTCGAGCTCAAAAAAGGTCGCGGTCAGAAAAGGTCAGGTAGGTGGTCAAAATTTGGGCCCAAAAAATACGGTTTGCCCAAATTTTTAGGGTGGGGTAAAAGAGGCTTAGTCCAGTTTGCTCAGGTTGGGGTAAAAGAGGCTTAGTCCGAAACCCTTGCATTACTACTCTTGCGTATATCAAAAAAACTCCAATTGAAGTTCCTCAAAGATTGTCCAAAAAACTTAGTAATACCGAAAACCCTTTTACCTAGTAACTTAACTTTCGACCTCTCTTCAACTTTCCCAGGTGTCCTTAGAGAAAGTCTTAATGTCAAAATTTCTGCTGTGAAATCAGAGGTCAGGCAAACTTTTGGAAGATGTTACCATAGCTGTAAACTTTTTCAACAATCTTGGTACCAAAATTTTCCAAACTCCCTCGTGGAGTTTACAAACATACTAAACCAAGCACATTATTATAAAAATAATGCCTGTCTGCAGGAAAAAAAAATTCACTAGATATATTCAATGAGATTTATTATAATAACTCATGAGCAAAAACTTCATCTGCTGACAAAATTATTAATTTATCAAACTACAACCTCACCAAATATGAAGAAATACTTTTAGGCTTGTCACATTTTAACTTTCAAACCTGACTCTATATCTCAATTCTGTACAGATTTTGAAATTTGGAAAAAATGGACTTCCAACGATGCCTTCAACCATGATTTTATCAAAGGATTGCTGATAGATGGAATTATCAATTCCAAGCATCACTTTACCACACCTAAAAAATTCCAAGAAGCTCTTTTTTCACTAAAGCATAACAATTGTACCCGAACCATAAATTTAGAGGAGAAAAGATCTCAATATCGTCTCTCTCATCATTTTTGTTCCTTGACTGTCTGAGGATATTAATAATCTCTTCAGAGTTATTACGAGAGGATGACAAACAAGTGATTGCTGATTATCAAAATGATATCTTCAATTGATTGGAGTACAATGATGCAATTGGTTAGAATAGATATGTCATGGGATGGGAAGACATTTATTTTATCATCAGAGCTACCGTACTGGCAGAGAGATTCATTAAGTTCTTGCAACCTTAACATAATTGCGAGTAACGTCAATGTGTTACTGAAAGTTCGCGCACTTTAAATTCTGGCCCCTGCTAATTTTCTTTTAGTTCTTACAGCGCCTTAGTCGAATGATTAACATTTCATCTTGTGACCTATCTTTTGAGAGAACGCTGGCTGACTGTTGTTTGAGATGTCACAACATTTTAATGTTGGTGCTTGACGGAGTTTGTGGTTTTTTCACTCAAGAAAAACATTGTTCTTTATATTGGCCACCACATCTGTCATGTACAAAGTAGAACATCATCTGGAGGTTGGTTCCATTTCGCCAATATTCCATTAAGTACGCCACTGAGATATTCACCTGTATGACGTTCAGTGAGAGGTTCAGAGAACGACACATAATTTGGCCTTTGAAATAATTGTCAACGGCAATGACTACTCAGAGGAATACAAAGAAAACTGCTGACTGAGTATTTGATCATCATCGGTGAGAAAGCTATCTTGGATGATTGTTTGATAGAGGTTATTAATTCTATAAACTTTAGTTTTAGCGGCTGTCAATACATTTTCTTTCAATATATTCCGTAGTATTTTTTTTGAGTAGTGTGTTGAAGAGACCGATATTTTCGTTAGACGTACAAAGCCAAGAACTTCAATTTGACGAAAAGAAGATCGTTCATTACTATAATTTCTGTAAATTTACTATATCCATCTTTACGATTTTTCGTTGCACGTGGTCCCATATATTTGTATTTTTTAATTATTAGTTCAAGAGTAATCTGCTTCGGTTTTAAACTTTGAAATTGGAGATCCTTTACTCTTTCTCATTTTCCTTTCCACATTTTCTCTTGTGTTTGCTGAGTAGTTCTTAACTCGATGTCATTCTTCTTTCCGAGAATAATTACGATGCAAAGTGCTCACTTTGCGATGTCAGGGAAACAATATCGAAGTAATCCCAAACCACACTGGATAAGGATTCTATTGCGGAATTGCTTCAATAGTTGATTTCGAGCAAATATACTCACAAGTAAGAGCCTATCAATGATTAATTAATGTTGCAAGATTTCGATGGTCGACTCAAATTAACTGGTCACTACCTTGTGGCGACATTAATCAACTCCTTCTAATCAATTTCTCACAAGAGTTGTTAAATTTTCTACAAGTCCCATCAGAACATTTTTCTATTCACATTCCGAGGTGTCAGCGTGCGAATGCAAATAATTTATTTTTAATATTTGCGAAAGTCAATGCGAATATTGAAAACCCCCCGAATAACAATAATAGTATATATATATATATATATATAATATATATATATATATATATAATATATATATTAATATATAGTATACTATATTATATATATTATAAATTATATATATATATATATAAATAATATATATATATATATAAATATATATATATTATATTATATTATATATATATTATATAATATATATATAATCTATATTATTATTATATATAAGATATATATATATATATCTATATATATATATAATATATATCATATATATATATATAATTAATATATATATATAATATATATATATATATATATATATATATATAATCATATATAAAATAACTAATATTATAAATATATATAATATATATATATATATATATATATAATATATCTAATATATCTATATATAATATTATATATATATATATATATATATATTAAAAATTTAATAAAATTTTAAAAAAAAAATATTTCCTGTCCCTGTTCCCCCCAAAATATAAATTTTTACCTGATAATATATATATATATATAATATATATATATATATATATATATATATATATATATTCTATATATAATCTATATATATATATATATATATTATGTATATATATATATATTATATATATATAATATTATAATAATTATATATATATTATATATTATATATTATATAATATATATATATATATATATATATTATATACTATTATATATTGTATATATATATATTATAATATTATATATATCTAATATATATATATATATATATATATATATATATATATATAATATATATATATATAATATATATATATATTATATAAAATAATTATATATATATATATAATATATATTATATAATATATATATATATATTGTATAATTATATTATATATTATATATATATATATATATATAATATATATATATAATATAATTAAATAGTTTAAAAATCATATATATATATATATAATATATATATATATAATTATATAATTTATACTATATATATATATATAATATAACAGGGTGATTCAGAATTCATGGTAAAATTTTTGGTACCACTGATAAGAATGCAAATAATAAAGGTAAATAGTTCCTGATAAAGGTATGACGTAATGTGCTTAGTTTTCGTCTGGCTGTCTGTATGTGTTTTTTTTACTCAATATCTTGTGTCTACGAAACCAATAAGTTTACAAACTCAAATTTAAAATGGTAGACGTTAAAGTAATTGAGGAACGAATAACTCATTCGGAGTAGGAGGTGTAGCTAAACATATTATTATTGTATGATAGGTTTAAATTTTGCACAATACTGTTTCTAAAAGGCACCTATAAATGATTCAAAAGACTAAAGATGAGTGAAAATACCTCCTTTGTTCCCAATGCACGCGTCCACGTGTCCTTCTCAATCGTTTGTCCGCGACCCGCTTCAAATATCCTGGAGTCCCTGTTGAATCGTCTCAATTCCGTTCATATATCCCTTAATGCGTAGGTCTTCAACGGTGTCGATTGGAGAAGAGTATACTAGGTCTTTAAATGTCCCCCAAAGGTAATAATAGAAAGGATTTAGGCGTCTGGTGACCTTGCTGGCCACGGAACTGGCCACTTTCGACATATCCCATTTGATTGGGGAAAGGTGGTCATCTCAGGTGCTTCACGAAACTGCAGCACTAAAGTTGTCAGGAGCTTTCATCATGAGCATACAAACCACATGTTTTGGCGCAACGGAAGAGGTACATCATCAAACAAGGTACAGAGCTCATGTTTCAAAAAGTTTAAGTAGATTATGCCATTAATCCTGGGAGGAAGCTCGAACATAAGTACACGATCATATAAATTTCCTGCCTAAATGTTTACTGAAAACTGATGTTGTGAACGATTCTGTTTAATGGCATGAAGATTCTCGTCTGCACAAATGTGTTCGTTATGAACGTTAACGATAGCTGATCTTGTAAAGTGAGTCACGTCGCTAAATAAAACTTTCGTTAAAAAGTTTGGGTCAATACATTTGTTCAAAAACTATTGACAAATAACAACACGAGGAGCATAGTCACGTGGCAATAGAGTATGCACCTGATGGACGTGGTACGGGTGCAACTGCTGCTTGTATAGTAACCTCCAAATACTAGATTGGTACGAATTAAACTGTAGTGACAATTCTCACAAACAGACAATGCATTTATTGTATGCAATGGTTGGTTGTTTTGGTTAGCAATGTGCTGAAATGTTTAATGGAAGGTGTAGCTGTTTGTGGAAGAGTTGTTATTATTTATATAAGATGTTTCCAATTACTAAAATTTACATTCTCACCAATTAATTGTCATAATTTATTAAATGTTATTATACCATTTGATTCTGCGCTACAACAATAGGTGTTTTTTGGTTCCTTAACATTTTAATCTAGGTCATCCGCTTTCATGGAATGTCGCCTCAAATACTTTTAACGGCCGTCATTTTTAAATTTATATTAAATTTGATACTCCTTTTGGTCGTCATTAGCACTTCACGCAACAGTACCCATCCCAAATATAGGGTTTGCAACCTACTTGGTTTCGTAGATACAAAATATTTAGTAAAGAACACATACTGACGGCCAGACGGAAAACTAAGCATATCACGTCATACCTTTATAGGAACATAAGGGCACAACCCTTACCGTTTACACTCCCCTTCAGGGTACCCTTGAGATGTGTCTTCATGCGTCTATCTTGAGGTGATCTCGAAGTAATGGGACTCGACTCTGGAAATTGTTCGGTTACGTATAGTAAAGATTGAGATTATGTTGATGAGTGAGCTCATTCGTGAAAGCTTACAGTTCTGCCAAATCGCCTCTGTGATGTGCTGTTGCCTAACCTACCAGTTTGTCTATAGTAAAGCTCTGAGATTGGTTTATACTTGTCATGTGGCAGTTTATTCACGCTTATATGTATGTCAGTATGTTATGGTACCACTGACAATTAGGATACTTTACTAATGTTAGCGTTTATTCATAGTTCTGTAGGTTAGATTGTTATTTTATGATGTTTGACAGAGAATTTTGCTTATGTCTACGTTTATTCATAGTTCAAAATGATGTTATATTTGATATTCAAGACACTTTGATGAATGTAGTATCAATTCATAGTTGAAGATGCTGGTATCTTTGATAGTTTGGACACTTTGTTAAGGAATTTTGTTAGATAATACTGCTTTAGCTTCTTCTGATGATATGATTGAAAAGCAGGGATAGGTTGAGTTTTGCTGCGTAATGAGGGGTAGGTTGAGAACTTATTTATAGGTCCAAATGTTAATGTCTTATTCATAGTTCCAAATGTTAGTATCTATTGAGGTTCTCGCCAATCTGTAATGTTAGATATGTAGGCTAGTGTTTAATTTCATGTTACGTTTTTGGTTAAATATTACTATGAAAATGTGAAATTAATACTGATTTTTTAGAGAAATGATAAATTTCGTAAGATATTATTACTGTGTTAGCTGGTGATGATGTGTTAGAAACGTGAGCTTATATTACTGTAATAACTGACGATGATATGTTAGAAACGTGAGCTTAGGTTAATTTTTTGCTGAGTAATGTTAGGTTTGCCCGAGAATTTTGCTAATGTCTACGTTTATTCATAGCTCAAAATGATGTTATATTTGATATGAGTGAAACTTTGATGAAGGTAGTATCAATTCATAGTTCAAGATGCTGGTATCTTTGATAGATTGGACACTTTGTTAAGGGATTCTGTTAGATAATACTGTTTTAGCTGCTGCTGATAAATTGGAAAAGTGGGGATACATTGAGTTTTGTATGCCTGTTTAGTGTACTCTTACCTTTTGATAAGTATGGGAACTTTGTGAAAATGTTACGCAGATTATTCATACGTGAGATATGTAAGGTTTGTCGTTGTACATTATATTCTTAGTTCAGGTTCTGATAGGTTAGCTTTATTGATGTGAAAACTTTGTTACCTTAGCATATATTTGTTGATCTGTATGATAATTAGGTAAGGTTATGATAAAATTTTGGTAAAATATTACTATGTTAAGGTAAAAATAACAATGATATGTTAGAGATATGTTTATGAAAGTGTGAATAGGTTACGTTCTGAAAGCAATATTAATTTCTTTAATGTTGTTAAGCATGGAACTTTGTTAATGTTGGCTGTTTATTCATGCGTAAGGTATGTTAGGCTTGTCGTTGTACATTATATTCTTAATTCAGGGTTGTGATAATATTTAGCCTTTATTGATGTGAATACACTTTGGTTACGTTAAGCATATATTCGTTTGTTAGTATATAAAAGATTATTTTAAAATGTTAATGTTTAATGTTAATTACTAAAAAATATACTTGAATCAATAGATCTAATAGATCAATAGATCATGGAAGGGTGGGTGGGGAGTGGAGTGGAGGGACGGGTGGTTTGATTTACTTACTTATTGATTTATTGATTTAAAATCAGTAAAACTATTACACTTTACTATGATATTTTATTCAAAGAACTTATTTTTATGTTATGTTTGCATAAAACTTGTTATTTTTAGGTTTGTTTGGATAAAACTTTGTAAATGGTTTGCAATTATTCGTTGGGGATTATGATAGTTAGGTAAGGTTATATGATGAATTTTTGTTTAATATTACTATGTTAACCCTTTGATGCCGGAGCGATTTCGCTTATAAATTAAAAAAAAATGTTGTTAATAATTATAGACTTTTTTTTTTTTTTTTTTTTTTTTTTTTTTTTTTTTTTTTTTTTTTTTTTTTTTTTTTTTTTTTTTTTTTTTTTTTTTTTTTTTTTTTGATGCCTTCAATTCAAATAGGCTGATGTCATCCGTCATCTCACAAGGTTAAGATCGTCGTAACAAATAAACTGAATCCCTTTAATTCACTTTGACTTTTAGCAATTGAATATATATATATATATAATATATATTATATAATATATATATTATATATATATATATTATTATATTCTTATATATATAATATAATATAATATATATTTCTTAAAAAATAATCTAAATATAATATATATAATAATAATATATATAGTATATATGTCGCACTTTATGCATTTGTAACTAGCATAGTTTTTATAATGCATGCTTCAGGCGTTTTCTTTCTTGACTGCCCAATTTGTAATGGTTTACCTCAGCAAGCCTTACTGGACCTCTGCAGGGCAACCAGCACCAGCTTTCTCTTTTTCGATTTGTGGGGAATTGAAGATCTTCTCTTTTATTAGCTTCCGGCACAATATTAGCCAGGATGCTATGTCGCCTTGAAGTTGCATATCACTGGGTAGATGCCTACCCTTGATTGAAGTTTACAGCGCGGTATAACATGCCAGCGTTTACTACTCTTCAAGTCCAGCAGGTAAAAAAAATCCTCATGTACCACTTCTTTGATTTAAAATCTGTCCTGTACCATTCAATTATTATGTCGGACAAATCGACGCCCCCATATATTTATTGTACTCATTGATGGCAAAGGGCAGTGCAATTTCGATATATTTATTTCCTTTAGCGTCCCATCGACGGCATTTACCCACTGGAATCCACACCCGACGCATTAATTTGAAACAACATTTACAGGCTTATTGTCCAACCCTTTACTGCGATGCTGTCTATCTTTTGTTCGACACAAGTATCGTTAGTTTCCTCTACCTTCCGACTTTAACTTCCTGTCTGCCTTCAAAATTCAGTCGATTTGGTCTAAATGTTGACCAAACATAGCATTCCTCTTTCCTCCGAAGCAGTTATCAAAGGTGGGGAGGCGAACCAATTGTCATAATGTGGTGAGCTGCCCTGAGGAATCAATCCTTTGTTTAGTTCAAGAACATATGCTGGACGGATATACGTCAACTTTAGAGTCCATAGTATCGACGGCATTTAACCTGCTGGACGCCCACCCCGCATACATTTGAAACAACCATGAAATGGCCCTTATTGTCAATCACTTTACTTGCGATGCCTGTCTGCCCTGGGTTCGAACACAAGTATCGTAGTTTCCTCTACCATCCGACTTTAGCTTCCTGTCTGCCTTCAAAATTCAGTTGATTTGGTCTAATTGCGTTGACGAAACAAAGCATTCCTCTTCCTCCACAGCAGTTACCTAAAGTACGGGAGGCGAACCCATTGTCATAAATTTACCTTATAGTTCTAGTGTGAGGAATATCCTTTGTTAGTTCAAGAACATATGCTGAGGTTATACTAAACTCTCTGCCTCCATATATAGATATATATATAAATATATATATATATATAATATCTATATATATATATGATATATATCTATATTATACTATATTATATAATTATATATAATAAAGTAATTATTAATTATATATATTTATATATAATATATTATAATATATATATATATATATATATATAATAATATATATATTATATGATATATATCATATATATTATATATATATATATTATATATATATATATATATATATATATATATTAGTCTATATATATATATATATATATATATATATTATATTATTATATATATTACTAATATATATATTTAATATAATATATATAAACTATATTTATAATATATATATATATATATATATATTATATTATATATATTAAGTATTAATATATATATATTATATATATATATATCATATATGATATTATATATATATATGAACTGCAATAATTTTAACCTTTTTTTTGCCCCCCCTAAATCCCAAAAATTTGTAATGCAAGCGCTAAAATTTATTGGCATTCATTATAAATACATAACCCCCGGTTTATGGTCTTTTATTCACCATGCCGCGGTACCCGTTTAGCGTGACGCTTCGAGTGCGGAGCGGGAGGAACCGTTAAGTTATGCTCTCTGGACAGTAGATAGGGTTTTATTTTTCTCGGTTTCTCTTTGTCTCGTCGAAGCGTAGTGGTCAAACACTGCACGCTCATCTGCAAGGGTTCAGGATCGTATCCCTAGCATGGTGAAAAATACATTAGGGGGTATTATATATATATATACATAAGTATATATATATATATAAAATTATTATTTATTAAAATATAATTGAATTTTTTATTATTTTTATTAAATGATTTATTTTAATAATATATTAATATATATAACTCTATATAATCTATATATTATAAAGTATATATATATATATATATATATATATATATATAATATATATTATATTATATATATGATATATATTATATATATATATCAATATATATATTATATATACTAATATATATATTATATCTATATATTTATATATATATATATAATATATATAATCTACATATATATTTTATAATCTACATATTTTCTCTGTACTTCGGTTACATATTTAGTTTAAATATTTTATACAATTATACTAAAAAAATATATACTATATATATTATATAATATATATATATATACATATAATATATATATATATATATATATATATATATATATAATATATATATATAATATATATATAAATATTATATAATATATATATATATATAATATATATTATATATATATATTATATATATATTATAATATATATATATATATATATTATGACGATACCTTGCTGTTCAGACCGCATGGTTTCAACAAATCGAAAAGTGGTATAATTACACCTGATTTGGGTAAATTTATAATCATTCTTATTTTACACGCAATCATTGAATCATTCTTATAAAATCGAACTAAATAATCAAGTTTTTAAAAAAACAAAAAAAAAACATAACAATACGTAGTAATATCCCCGAAATGAGATTTCGTACATGGTTTCATACGGTACCAAAGGGTTAATGTAAAAAACTTGCTACGTTTAGCATATATCTTCGGATCGTTCTGTATGATAATTAGACAGGTTTATGATAAATCTTCGTTAAATATTACCATGTTAATTGTAAAATTAACATTCATAGTTAGAGTATGCTTGAAAACAGTTTTAAATCATGCTTACGTTTTGTATGCTATTTTAGTTACTTACTGTTGTAAAGTATGGAACTTTGTTAATGTTAGTAGTTCTTATTCGTGCGTAAGGTGTGTTAGGTTTGGCGTTGTACAATATATTCTCAGTTCAGGTTATGCCTATGTTAGCTTTAATTAATGTGAAACTTTGTTAACGTTAGCAATTATTCGTAGGTCAGTATATAACGAACTTTTTTTTATGTATGTTATATCCGAAATGATCCTCGAATGTGACCTGAATCAATAGATTGATCAATAGATCAAGGAAGGGTGGGGGGGAGAGGAGGGGGGGAGGGGAGGGGCGGGTTGTTTGATTTACGTGATTGTACTGATTTCTGCCTTTAGGATCAAGTAAACTATTACACCTTTACTTATGATAGTTTACTCAAAGAACTTATTTTCATGTTATGTTTGGATATAATTTACTGATTTACTGCTTTAGGATCAGTAAACAATTACTCTTTCCAATTATATTTTTATCTCAAAAGTCAAAGAGCTTATTTTAATGTTTGGATAAAACTTTATGTTTTATGTTTGCAATTATTTTTTGGGAATTATGATATTGGTTAGGTTATGATAAATATTTGCTAAATATTACTATGGTAATGTAAATAGCTTTGTTACGTTAGCATTATATTTGTTGTCTATATGATAATTAGACAGGTTTATGAAAAATTTTCTGTTAAATATTACTATGTCTAATGTAAAAATAACATTGATCTGTTAGAGTTATGCTTGCTTGACAAGTGTGATTCATGTTACGTTTTTTGTATGCTATGTGTTAGTTTACTTTACTGTTGTTATAATAGGACACTTTGTTAATACATAGCAGTTATTCTATGCTTAAGGTGTGTTAAGTTTGGTCGTTGTGGCATTAATTCTTAGTTCAGGTGATGCGATGTTAGCTTTATTAATGTGAAAACTTGCTACGGTTACCTTATTCGTTGATCATAGATTAATTTAGACCTGGTTTAATAATTTTTTGATAAACTATTTACCATTGTTAATTGTAAAATTTTAATACATTCAATTTATAGAGATATGCTTGAGACAGTGTGAATAGGTTACGTTTTGCAATGCTATGTTAGTTAGCTTTATTGGTGTTAAGGTGGAACTTTGTTAATGTTCAGTTTATTCGTGCTTAAGGTGTGTTAGGCTTGGGTTCATGTAACATTATACTTCTTAGTCTCAGGCGATGCTAGTTAGTAATTAATGTGATACTTTGTTACCATTAGTCTAATATCGTTGGTCAGTTAATATAAATACTTGATTTGTGTTATCGTTTATATCCAAAAATGAATACTCGAAATGTGATATGAAACAATAGATCAGTTGATCAATAGATCATAGGATGGTTGGAGGATGGGCGGAGGGGATGGAAGGGTGGTTTGATATACTGATTTAGTGCTTGAGGAGGTGTAAAAATGCTAATTATTTAAGTTATAAACATAAAGTGAATAAAAGTTTTGGTAAAAAAATATATTTTTAAACAAAATAAAATAAAAAGTAATTAAAAGTTTTGTGTTATGTTATACAAAATATCACTTGAATCAATAGATCAATAGAACAATAGATCAATAGATTATGGAGGAAATGAGGAGGGTAGAGTGGGTGGTTTGATTTACTGATTTACTGATTTACTGCTTTAGGGTGTGTAAAAATGCAAATTTTTTGTTATAAACATGAAAAGCATAAAACTTTTGGTAAAAACAAAATGTTTCAAGCAAATAAAGCAAAAATAAACAAAAGTTTTTGTGTTATGTTACACAAAATACGACTTGAATCAATAGACCAATAGATCAATAGATCAATAGATCATGGGTGGGGTGGGGAGCGTGGGGTGGGTTGGGTTGTTTTTTTTTTTGATTTACTGATTTACTGTTTAGAACGTGCAAAAACGCTAATTTTTTAAGTTATAAACATAATATGAATAAATATTTTGTTAAAAAATATATTTTTAAACAAAATTAAATAAAAATAAATAAAAGTTTCTTGTCGTTTATATTAACAAAATATACTCTTGAATCAATAGAAACGAAATCAACTAGAGTCTGGATGGGGTGGGCAGGGGTAGAGTGGGTGGTTTGATTTACTGATTTACTGATTTACTTCTTTAGATGGTGTTAATGAATAAAAAAAAATTCTTTTTTCTTTTTTTAATTTAATTTTTTTTTATAATTTTTTTTCTTGAAGGTTCTGAAACCATCATATTTGAGATCTACAGACCCGATAACATATATAAGGACACCAACATTGTTGTTATACGAATGTTTACTACCTCGGCACAGCACCGGAGCTAGCACCGGTGCCGTTGTCAAATCTGACTCATCAAACTAAAACTCCTTCTCTGACTCCGACTCCGACTCCGACTCCGACTCCTTTCTTCACTTCTCTTATGCATTCCGTTCATTTCTACTGGGGACTCCTTCCGGGGGGTCCCCAGACACCCTTTACGAGCTTATAACCCTCATATTCGAGATCTACGTGTTCAATAACATATAGAAGGATACCAATACTGTATTATTATACAAGTATTTACTAACTCATCACCCCACCGGAGCCAGCACCGGTGCCGGAGCCGGATCTGAATCCGGATCCGAATCCTACTTACTCCCTCCTCCTCTATACCATCTCCAAATTTCAGCCTACTACGATCATTTCCTATTTTGGGGGCCAGCACCCCCCTCCGGAGGGTGCAAGGATACGTAACCTCGTCTACGACGAGGTTAGGTCACCACATAGCGCGCGAACAAATTTTAAGACGGTACGATAACCCTAACCCGCGTAGAATATATACGCAGAGAAGGTGACGACGAATCTGATATCTCAATTATCAAGAGTTCTCAATTATCAATCCTTTGATGATAATATCATAAGTAAATACTACTCCTATATTTAAAAGTTTTAGCAATGCAGGAACCCTAAGAAAATTTTCGTTGTAAGGAAGTTTCAATATATGTTTAGTGGAAGTCTCAAGTTTATCAGAGGGTATATATAAAGATTTTTTTATTTTTTTATTTTGTTATTGATTTGTTCAATTTTTCATTTTCTGTTGTTATTTGCATTATTTTAATTTCATTTTTAATAATTTTATTGTTATTGTTTTCAATTCCGATACTATTGCTAATATATTTGTTTGAAGTTATTTATTTAGTTCTGATTTTGTACTGAATTAAAAAACTTGTTTTGGTTGGTTGTACTTTTTGTGGGGTATTGATTTGTAACTTTTTAAAATAAAAATTGTTTTAACCGAGTTTTATTAGTTCTGTGTTTTGTAAGATTTCTTTGTTACACCTTAAAAATGTGTAGAATAATACACGAAAGTGCTTGGTGAAACATTTTTTCATTTTCTTTGTGGTTTTTCACACTCACACACACACATATATAATATATATATATATATAAATATATATAAATATATATTATATATATATTTATATATATATATATATATATATATACTATATATATATATATATATATTATAATATATATATATATATATATATATATATATATATATATATATATTCGGTTTTAAATAAAAGTTTTAGTGTGTGAACATTTTAACCCTAACTTCACGATTTTTTTGTTCTGTTTTTTCGCACTGTTTTTTTCTCTGTTGTTTTGTTTTTGATACGATGTGTGCATTAAGATGGCAGATTTCACAGGCGCGGTCTTACTATGCGATTACTAACATCCGTGGCTTGCAATCTAACTCTACAATCCGTGAAAACACCACCTCTCTAACTCTAGCCCTAACTTTGTCCTGTCTGAGACCCCCAGATGGGCTAGGAAATTCATCCCTAACTCGTTCAATATGCAACTATAACTTATTCAATCAATTACGCTCCTGAGGGTGGAGTATGGCCTATACAACGTTCGAGAATCTGAATTCTCCTAACTTGTATATCTGTTAAATATTTGTTATAATGTTATATCTGCTCTATTCAAGATAGTGAGTCCCTATTTGGGGATTTCAATGTACACAACTGAATGGTTGGGGTCCTCTCATACTGATTTAGGTGGGGAGGGGCCGAATCATTCAGCATTCTCAGAGATCTGGAACAACTAACTAAAGAACCCACACACATTCGGATCGTCCCCAACCAATTCCTTGAACACACATTGACCCTATGGTTCACATTGTCCCTTCTCTCTATAAATACTCAATCTTCGCTCTATTGGTAAATCTGACCACATGGCATTCTCTTAATTTAATACTTTCTTTCCAACAGCTCCATCCTGCCTAACGCGTTTTTTCTGGCACTTGATCAGGTCGATTTGGGGGCCTTGCGTCGTTCTACGCAACTATAATTGGAAAATGACTGCTTTCCTCGTGACTCCTTCAGTTTCTGCCGAGTAAGTGGATGCCTGTAATCGTTGAAGGAATAGCAGGTTCCAATCCTTTTCGACTAAATCTTTCTCTCCTCATAATCCATGGTTCGAATCGTGCTTGTTCTCTGGCCATTCAGGCTAGAGACAGTGCGTATCGGGAATGGAAAAATTCTCGTTCTCCTATCTCACTCTTGCTAATTTTCATTCTGCTAGAAATAGTTGCAGGGATACTTTTCAACGAGCAAAGCGCGCTTTCATCAAACGAAAGAGCACTAACCTCCTTGGTTCTCCTCCTACTGACAAATCTTCTGGCCTCTTGCCAAAACATCTCTAACAACTTCTTAAATCATCCTTTCCTCCTCTTATTCGACTCTGATGGTTCTGTTGCTGAAAAGGCCAATCTGAAAAGGCCAACTCTTTGGTCTCCTATTTTCCTCTAACCAACCTGGACGATCTGGCATTCCTCTTCCTCCCTCCTTCTACTATCTCTTCATGCCTTTGACTGTGATTACATTGAACCGGGTACATGGGGCTCCTGAAATATATGAACGTTAGGAAGGCGGTGGCCCGGATGGCATTTTCCCTCCCAATTTTTGAAGGAATGTGCTTCCGTGCTGACCCCCGCCCCTCGTTCACTATATTCTCTTGATGCTCAATACTAACACTTTCCACAGTGTTGAAGCACGCACATTCACCGTTCCGAAAAAAGTAGTCGCTCTGATCCTCTAACTATCGCCCTTATGCCTCTCACTTGTATTCTATCTGAAATCTTTGAAACTCTTCTGGGGCTTTCTCACTCCATTTCGTAGATACTCCAGAATCCTATTCCCTTTCTTTCGGAGCGCCAGTAACTTTTTGCGCTAGTCGTCTATTGGTGATAGACTTTTCCTATCTCCTCTACGGATTTATGGTTTTCCTCCCTTAGGAAAACGGGGAGACTTGCGTGGTGGCGGTTGACATATCCAGCATTTGACCGGGTTTAGCACGCGTCACTGCTCTCCCAACTCCTTCCTTGGGTTTCCCTATTCACTTTACTACTATGTCTGAGTTTCTCTCAAATCGCTCAACATGTGGCTGTGTTGACGGGGGGGGGGCCGAAACCCCTTCCTTCTCTTTTTCGTTCAATTGTGGGTTCCTCAGGGTTCTGCTCTATCATCTACTTTATTCTTACTTTTCATAATGATCTTCTCACCT
>JABUQX010097134.1:55000-63004 GCA_015478945.1 Trachelipus rathkii | reverse complement strand
ATTTGGTGCAGTATACCCTCTTGGATACAGTTTCTTAAAGCCAAAAAAACAAAATAAATTTAATAGAAAGTCTATTCATTTTAACGAGTAACCGTATAAAGGTCTCTAAATAGGCTTTGCATCACTCATTATTAACAAATACTCTTCTTCGTTTCTTTTTGTTAGCATTTCTTTCTCCCACCAAAATTCAACAGAACTCCAAATGCATCTCTCTTCCCAGGCTAGCCAGCTTCTTTATATTGGAGTTAGATTTCTTTTTTTTTTCTTTTCTGTCTTACTTTCCTTTATCTTACATTTTCCGCGCCAAAAGACTTTACTGGTAATTCCAGCACGTATTCTTTTCCCGGTAATTGCTGTAGTTTGAGCTTGAGATATGATCAGGCTCTTCTAGAGGCCGACCATATATATATATAGCAGCTGATAGCAGCAAAGAGGTAAGATAGTATGGGAGTAAGTAAAGATATATATAATATAGAAAGAGAGTTGTGTATGCGTATGTTAAGTATATATATATATATATATATATATATATATATATATATATGTAGAGCAGTTTTTAAGAATATATATAAGTATATATATATATATATATATATATAATTTTTACATTACATAGTAAGAAATTTTTTGAAAAACGATCAGTTAAAAATTGCAAAATGATCGAAACTTAAAGAGGATAAATGTGAAGTTCAAAAAAGAAAAAAATATCAGGCAAATACCACTTTTATTCCAGCTTACCTTTATAAGCTACGATCGCCGGTGACACATTCGCTCGGATTACATAAAAATATACGGTATGGAGATTATTTTAAAACCAAAGATTTTTGAAGTTCCCATTATTTTCTATGGAATAAATTTGTTCGACAGAAAATTATATATATATATATATGCTATTAGGAATATCAAGGTATATATATATATGTACAGTACATATATATATATATATATATATATATATATATATATATATATATATATATATATATATATATATATATATATATATATATATGTATATATATATGATGAGTATATATATATATATATATATATATATAGAGTATATAGTTAAGTATATATATATATATATATATATATATATATATATATATAGAGAGAGCCGCTAAAAGAAATAACAAATGCTGTTTAGTAGTTGTGGCTTAAGTTCTGAAATTTTAAACATTCCGCAGTCTAATAAGTGAAGGGGTAAGGGTATATATATATATGTTAGCAGCAGAGCAGCAGCAGCAGCAGCAGCATATCATATATATATATATGGTATAAGGTTATATAGAAAGAGCAGTATATATGTATATAAGAGGTTAAGAGGTATATATATATATAAGGTTATATATATATTACTGGCAAAAATAACGCACCACTAGGTAAAATGTAACCTAAGGCAGGTCTCCCTAACCCCATGAAACATCACAACAACACAGACGACAGCATCAGTATAACTATAACCATCCCGCAGAGAATTCGCTGCATTAGCCGTCACTGCGATAAATTTAGGGAAAAACATAAACCACTTAACTAGACCTAGATAGTGTGGGAGTAGGTTATGTTGAGGTATAATTGAGCGAGGGATCATCTTCACGTCCGAAGTGATACTCCGTTAAACATGAAGAGGATAGTGGCTGCGTGCAGATAACAATACTCCACGCCGTAGACATGGGTACGGGCACTTGGTCGATGGTTCAGGCAATACAATGGCTGCACGGGTGGCTCAAATTTGGTACCAGGAAATCCCCTGACACATGATCGTCGGCAAGCGACAAGGTAGGCTCAAAGCCATGACACCCGTGGAAGACCGGATTTATACGTCTGCGCATTACGAGAGCGCCACACAACAGCACGACATCTGCAAATGCACATGACGGAGGTACACGGCACCAGGGTAAGTGACAATGCAGTGCGTCGACGCCTTGCGGAAAATAATTACCGGCCCCGGAGGCCTACCATAAGATCCACACTCCGCATCACGACACGAAGGCGTGACTGGCATTAGCTCGAGAACACATCCATTGACTGACAGACACCGGTTACGTATGTGAGCTTCTGAGAGTGTTCCCTCTCTTAAAAATTTCTGACAGGCGTGCTTGAATATACGATTTAATCAGACGGAGAGGTTCGCGCAAAGCACGTGCAGGTGCCGACGTTTGAGGGTCGTTATGGTCTAGAGGCATCTCTTTTATCGAGTGCTCATTGAGTGGTATATCTTTCGATGGAGGTCCTCTCTGCAGCCGTAAGGTATATCACAGATATCCTCGAACCATATGCCGTGCCATATGCCCCTGTATCGTTGACTCTTTCATTTTAATGCATGACAATGCAAGACCACACAAGGCCCAATGTGTGAACGACTGACTACCTGTAAGACGGTTCAAATTACGGCGGGTTGAGTACAGCATATAGTCCGGATCTCAACCCAATCGAACATTTGTGGGATATCCTGAAACGTCAGATCCGACAGATGCAACCCTCTTCACGGACTCTCCCGGACATACGACAGGCACTGCACGACGTATGGGAGCAAATAACTGTCCAGAACATTCGCCCACTATCGAGAGAGCACAGGACGGTGTCAGGCAGATATCCGCGGTGCCAGAGGGGGTCAAGTACACACGGTATTGAGACAGATCCAACACTTCGGCTGTCGCCGTACGTACCAACATTGTGTGTTTGCTGCGCCGGAACTTCCGAACCCTACTGCGAGATCGTTTTGGCTGCACTCTTGCTCTGACACTCTGTCATATCCTACTTGTTGGTGTAGAATCCACCATGTTATTAAGTCATTGTCCAATAAAGTGTCTTCGCGTTTTTCAACCTTTTCTACCTTTCCTTCGTCACGTACCTTGTGGTAAGTTAATTTTGACGAGTAATATATATATATATATATAGTAGCAGAAAGTTAAGAGTATATATATATATATATATATACATATGGTGTTATTGTTATATATATATATATATATTAGTATATTATATATATATATTATTAAGTTATTTATATATATATATATAAATGCAAGAGATACTTTTTTTAAAGTTTGTTCCAAATTATAAAAATAGCTCACCATAAATGGATCACTTTCAGACTCAGTCCCATCACCTTCAGTGCCTTGATGTGGAGGAGTAAGATTCGATGCAATATTACACTTTATTTCCTCCAATAACCTGGTCTTGAAAGTTTGGTACTTCTCCTCATTTAACCTACGTACCACTCCGAGTTTGAAGTGAGGGTGAAGGGCTGTTGCCATAAGCAAATCAAAATCATCAAAGATACTGCTGAACCTCGGTTCAAAGCTATTTTCTTTCCCTTTGTTTGGCTTTGGTTGCTTTAGCAAATATGCTCTCTTAAAAAGTTGTTGAATGCAAATGCAATAGCGAATATTTTTCGAAATTTCGCGCAAGCGAAAAAGCACACAATTTTTACCTAAAGCGCAAATTGAGCATCGCGCATGGAAGTCATTTTTGAGGTCAGCGGTATAAATTACATCTAAAATACTTAAAATCGTTAGAACAATTTTTTCATCCCAGGCCTGTGTTATCCATCTGGACAGACTGCACTTTAGATCTATATCTCTTATTCCACATCATAGTTTCACTGCAATATATTAACACCTGCGACAATATGCCACCATGCAGAACCATAGCACACTCAAGACTTAGTGACTTTGCATTCACCAAATATTTAATTGCATAAACTCTTCTCCTTTCACTCGTAACTTTCCTACTACCATCAGCATCATCCGTTCCATTTTCATCCAACATATAGCCTAAATATTCAAAACTCCGATACTTGTTCTACTTGCTCATCATCCAACATGATTTCACACTACGGACTCTCCTTTGCTATTATTTATATTTGCTTTCAACCTCTTTCTTTTACACACACTGCCAAACAAATGTATCAACTAACTCATCCTTTACTCAGATTCACCACACTAAACCAAATCTTCGGCGAGCAACAAGCAAGGCATCCTCCACTCATTGCTATTCTCAAACAGTCTAATATCCTCCCTATCACCCACATCTTAAATTCTCTCATATCTCCATCCATATACAAAAAATACCCTTGGAGACATAACACATCCTTTCATCACTCGACTATTAATATTAATTAAATCATTCACACTTACACTTTACATTTATACTAAGACACGCTTTTCTCTCAACATGCATACTTTTAATTTCATTATTATGTCTATCACCAACGTAAAAAAATTACCAAAACCTGCCAAAGATTTTCCCTATTAATCCTGCTATACACCTCCTGAAAATCTATAAAACCTTAATAAAACTTCTTCTCCCCCCTTCGCTTCAATAAAAAAAAAAATTTGATCTACGCATCCACAACCACTTCTAAATGCAACCTGTTTAATAATAATAATAATAATAATAATAATAATAATAATAATAATAATAATAATAATAATAAAAATAATAAAAAAAAATAATAATAATAATAATAATAATAATAATAATAATAATAATAATAATAATAATAATAATAATAATAATAATAATAATAATAATAATAATTATAATAATAATAATAATAATAGTAATAATAATAATAATAATAATAATAATAATAATAATAATAATAATAATAATAATAATAATAATAGACACACACACAATAATCACACACACACACACACAATAAAAGTAATAACAAACAAAATAATACACACACACACAATAATAATAACAAAATAATACACATAATAATAATAATAATAATAATAATAATAATAATAATAATAAAAATAAAAATAATAAAAATAATGATAACATCCCAAACAGTTTTCTTCGTCAAATATTTTCTTTCACTTAATTTTTTTATTATTTTTTCAATTATTTTTTTCGATTTTTTCGTAATTAACATTCAGCATTGTTCAATATAGTAATAATTGTTTACTCTTTTGACATTTTAATTCCAATAACATTTAAAATTCAAATGGAATAAACAAATCATTTGAATTTATTGACATAATAATAATAATAATAATAATAATAATAATAATAATAATAATAATAATAATAATAATAATAATAATAATAATAATAATAATAATAATAACTATAATAATGTATCACATTTTTTGTGTTTGGGCAACAATGGTAATTTCCTATTTTCTTAGAATACCTAGAAGATATGAAAAATGGTTAATATTTCCTCCAAACTTTGATCTTGTGACCAGGATAATGATATTTCAAAAATTTAGCAACTACAATATAAATAACAATTGGTGAATATAATCATTCTCGGTTACACAAAGTATAAAAAAATGACATATAGCTCAAAAGTAGCATTTATTTATTACTAGTTTATACAACAGAGACCTCAAAATATTTAGAAGTGAGAAGTTTTTCTGGATTTACTCTTTTAGGGTAAGTTGCTTTCACGAATCAATGCCCAAATATAGCCTCCATTCATGTTTTCGTTATAAGATTCATTATTACTCTCATGACCATTAAAACTATATATATCGTCAAATAAAATTTATAATCTCCTAATAGTTCAATATAAAGAGAAGGCGCGAAAGGAAGTTGAGGAAATAGTGTTAAATTTACATATTCTAAATCGCTTGTTATGGGCAGCGCTTCAGAGTCCTTCCCTTGAATGACTTCACAAGATAAACCAGTATTGACATTTATAATTTTGTTATTCCTAAAATCTAATAAAATATTGAATTTTGTGAAAAAAAATTATCACTAATATGTTATCAATTACATTATCATTTAAAAATTAATGGTTCAGTTATTCGGAATATATATTAGGTTGTTACATATATATATATTATATATTATATATTATATATATATATATATAAGGTATATATTATATATAAAGAAATATATATATATCTAAGTCCTTTCCATACATATACATATATTTATTACATATATATATATATTATATATATATATACATTATAGATATATATATATATATATATATATATATATATATATATATATATATATATATATAGAAAGTATATATATATATATATATATATATATATATGGTAATTGTTACCTGTGAGGTTGTCACCCTTCGATACTTTATAAATCACTAGATAAGTGTCTAATGGTTAATGAAGTAAATATGAAAACAGAAAATTGTCGCTTCTTCCTTAGAAAAGCCACAGCCTTCAAAGGTGTTAAAAACCTACAGACTTTCAATATTGATCAGATTCAGGTTAGGTCTCATTTCTGCCTTTAAGTCAGGTTATGATAAGTTTTGTTAGGTATACACAGAGAAATTTATGGAATTAACAAATCTTATCATACCTGAACTAGATGGGTTCTAAAAACGAGCACGAGGGCCCAATGTTTTTTGAGAAAAAGTCTATGGGAAAATTTTTAACTTTCAAAGGCTGTAACTTTTTTTCCTAAAGAGACTGCTTATTTTTTGCTTTCACTATTCTTCATTATATTTTTTAGAGTATATCCTGTGATTTTCAAAAATTTTAATAACAAATCCTATGGTTTTACAACTTGGAGAGGCTGTAACTTTTTTTCCTAAGGAGAGCGTGACGATTTTCATTTTCACCATTCTTTTTATTATTATTTTTTTTAGAGTATATCCCAGATTTTCATAATCGGGGGTGACAACCTCTGGGTAACAATTACTACTATATATAAGTATATATTATTATAAATGAGAGAGTAGCAAAGAAGATATATATATATATATATATATATATATATATACATATAAGAGTATATATATACATATATATAATATATTGGAGCAGTTGAATAAAGAAGAAGGGTTATACATACATATATAGTTATAAGGTCGTATATAAGGCTAAGTATATATACATATATAAGGTTATATATATATATTATTATTACTATATATATATATTGCTATTATTATATATATATATATTATATATATTATACATATATACATATTATTACATATATATGTATTATTATTATTATTATTATATTATTATTATTATTGTTGCATATTATTATTATTATACAGCAGCATTTACTATATTGTTATTATTTATATACATATATACATATATACATACTATTATATATAATGGTTATGCTACATGGCTGGGCATAATACTACAAGGCTGGCTATATATATATATATATATAAGTTATATATATATATATATATATATATATATATTTTTATATATATATAAATAAATTTAGAATATTATAATTAGAGTTAAAGAATATATATATATATATATATATATATATATATATATATATATATATATATATATATATATATATATATGGTGGTGCATTCCTTATGTGTGATATAAGAATTCCCATACTGTATGTTCTGCATGTCGTAACTAGGGACTAAGAGGGCAGTTGTAGCTGTGTTATGTTCCCGCTACCACTTATTTTTCACTAAAAGAATGCTTATAGCATGCCTCTGGACTTGATCGTGATTGCGGTAAGTAACCTTTGTATCTTTACGAAACTATGAATCGTATGAGTACATCAAAAGTTAGAGGAATAAAATGACGATAAGAAAAGAGTTGTATTGGATGTATTTAGATAAATTTGATCTTCTTGCTGTGACTGAAACAAAAATGAAAGGAGGTGGTGATGGTGAGTGATTTGATTTGAAACGTGTGTGCTGGAGTGGAGAGTAATATATATATATTAAGCAGAGCAGCAAAGAGCAGCATATATATATATATATATATATATATATATAAAGTAAGGTTGATATATTATGCTAGTTAAGTGTTATATATATATAAGCGAAGTTGGTATATATATAAGGGCAGGGTAAAGATATCTATATATAAGCAGCAGCAGTTATATATATAAGCAATACATATAAGGTTACTACTATACAGCATATAGCGAGCAGCAAAGATATATATATATATTATATATACAGCTATGTGACTAATACTGTTGTTTGTAGGAGTCCTACATGTTGTTATTACAGTTACTGCGACAATTGATCTAGTACTAGCTATATATATG
>JABUQX010097134.1:45000-50000 GCA_015478945.1 Trachelipus rathkii | reverse complement strand
GAGGGGGAACCAGCTGAAAAAAAAGAGCTGTACGTAATGCATAAGAGATTGCATAATGATGAATGAAGAATGACTTAGGATGATGATGATTCCAGGGGAATCAGAAATGGTAAGGTCTCCATTTGAGATGGGGGCTGAACCCCATTAATGGGTTTTGCCTTTAAAATGAAATTTTAAAGGATAGTAAGCTAATAATACATAGACTTACGCTCTAGCAATAGCCCTATAATGGACAAATATATGAAACTTAACACAGAGAACTTAAGTGACACTCTCTTATTCGAACACAATGGCATCCAAATGTTGTGCAAAATATGAAACTCAGCACAATTATGCACCACGAGATATGTGTTACCTGTTCAGTCTAACTTTATCTATCATTACCTAACAGGACTAAATGCATCAACCTAACATAGTCCAACGTAACCTAACTCATATAACTTTTCAATCACGACATCTCAGTTTTTATCTATAGCTTGATGCATCTGTGTATTGTTTTTCTTTTTTTAAAATATTATTCTACATTTATAGCTTTATTTTTACTTAAAAACTTTTAATTTACAAAAATTTAATTTACAAAAGTTTGTAAAAACATTTTGTTTTAATAAAATTTTAAGAAATTCTATTAAAACATGTACTTTACGGACCCTAAAGCAGTAAAACAGCAAAGCAGTAGCACAAATAGCCTCAAGGGGGTCCCACCCCACCCTTTGTCCACTGCTTCATGTATCGTTTTACTGCTTTACGTCATTTTTTTTGCATGTATTAAGTATAAACATAACAAAAATAAGTTATATGCACCAACATGACGTATAATTTAATAAAAACATTTTATGTTTTTACTAAATCTTTTTTTTTTGTTTATAACAAAAATACCAATTAATAACTTACATTTATATTTTTCATTCAATGTTAACTAAATATATTCCAAAGTTTTTTTTATAAATTTCTTATTAATACATAGACTCATGCTCAAGCAGCAACCCTATGTTGCACAAATATATGAAACTTAACACAGAAAACTTAAACTATTTCTACTTTTCCAAGATTTCTCTAGCAAATCAGTTTTAATTTTACATTTTCATAGTAATATTTAACAAAACTTAACAAAACTTTAAGACAGAATAACATAACTATCACACTGAACATCTAAGTTATAGCATAAGTTTATTTTTAAAAACAAAGCCATGTTGCCAAACACGGTACAGCCGCTATACCCAGACTCCTCATTTGATTAGAAAAAATTCCACCACGAACAAGGATGGGTCAATATAGTTCTAAAATAAAACATACTAAAACCATGGCTAGCCTAACAACGGAACTTAGTATAACGTAACCAACATATGAGTCTATAAATAATAACCAATATCTTTCAAGGGCTTAACAAGTCATTCCTGTTAACATAAAATACATTCCCGATGTAACAAAGTAACTTTAGCATGTAAACCTTACTCGCTGTCATAATCCTCAAGACTGAACATACACAACTATTTCTAACGTTTTACAAAGTGCTATAACCTACCATAGATACTACCATTAGGAACTATGAATAAGATATTAACATTTGAAACTATGAATAAGTTCTCGACCTATCCCAAATCATTTCATAGCAAAACTCTACCTAGCCCTACCTTTTTCCATTATCATCAGCAGGTGAAGCATATTATCTAACAAAACCCCTTAGCAATGTATCCAACCTAACAAAGATGACAACAGTTTGGACTATGAATTGATGCTACCTTCATCAAAGTGTCCTACACATCATTTGAACTATGAATTAACAAAAATGCTCTACCGAATCTAACATTAAACAGCAAAAACTTAGCCTAAGCCTGCATTTATAGCACATTATCACCAGTTAGCACTGCATTATCTTACAAAACTTATCATTTTCTAACAAAGTTAGTGCAACCTAGCAAATCTATACACCCTGAACTACGAATAAATGCTCGAATTTTCATTGTGTCCAACGTGTCAAAGACAAGGTATTTTACACATTTACATTTTTCATTTACATTAAATAATAAATTTAACTTAAGTAAAGTTACGTACCCATATCAAAGTAGTACATAGTTCTGATCATTTCCTTCAAAGATGCCTCATACGCCCTAATAAACTAACCTATCTAACAATACTAGGGCTAATCGAACTTAATAATGCCACTATGTTCCTTAAGCATATTAGCGTACTCATATCAACTTAGTACATAGCTCTGGTTATTCCTTTTCGGAGAAGGTTTGCATACCCCTAACAAACTATCATGCCTACCAATACTACGGTTAACCCAACTGTGTTACCCAAAGGTAACAACCCTTCTCTCGGTGAAAGAGGTATTCCTTTAGGTTATTTATTAAATAGTGAAAATTAATTTAGTAACATAACAAAGTTTTAACGTCTGTAAAACTAATTTCATATCACCTAAACTAAGAACAGTATGCACAACAACGAGGCTAGCAATCCTTAAGAACGAATAAGCAGCTAACATAACCATAGATAACAGCTTAAGAGCAGTAAAGTAACCAATATCACCTACAAA
Source organism: Trachelipus rathkii (assembly GCA_015478945.1). Taxonomy (NCBI): domain Eukaryota; kingdom Metazoa; phylum Arthropoda; class Malacostraca; order Isopoda; family Trachelipodidae; genus Trachelipus; species Trachelipus rathkii. The sequence continues at coordinate 47,464 of JABUQX010097134.1, read as the reverse complement.
GCTTAATCTAACCTTACTAGTCAGTCACATCAATGCTAATTTTCACTAACATAGCAGTATTTATCAGAACTTAGAAAAAAATTATTATAATCTAAACTAAATATCACACTGGCCGACGAAAAAACTGTAACCATTAGCAAAGTTACCTGTATGTCTACGGCAAATAAGCTATCATCACCCAAGCAATACTCAACCTAGCCTTGCCTTTCATTCATATCTATACCGTATCAATGTTAATTTATCATTAACATTGTAATATTTAACAAAAAGCACACAACAAAAAATTTAGCATAATGTAACCTAGCTATCTTACTAACCAACGAGTAAATGTTAACGTAAGAAAGTTTTAGCGTCATTAAAGCTAACTTAACATAAACGAACTATGAACATAGCGAGTCATAACATACCTTACATACGAATAAACTGCTTTCATTAGCAATGTTCTCTGTTTATTAAGGGAAAGTAACTAGCATTTTCCATAAAATTTAACATATCTCCCATTTTCTACCAAACCTGTAACTTACCAATGCTAATTTAGCATACTATAAGTGATTCAAGTCATATTTAAGTATCAATACGGCTCTAACATTGCATAAAAATAAGTTCTTTTGAACGATCACAACGTAGATTTATTCTTTTAATTTTTATAGCATAAAAAATAACATATCTAACATGTTTTACATATGAATAAAATTGCTATCATTAACAAAATACAATTCATAAAACAGACAAGTAGCTAAAATCACTTTCCAAAACTTAACCTATTCACACTTTTTCCAACATATCCCTAACATTACAATGTTATTTTGCAACATCATAGTAACTTTTAACAAATCTTAACCAAAAAAAAATATATTTCTTTACAAATTAAATAATATTTTTCAAAGTTCATGTCGGACAACTAAGGTCCCCGCCCTTCAGGCGGAGGCCTCACCCATCCTTCTCTTAGAAATTTTAATTTTTATTAAGGAACTTTAAAAAACATTATTTAATTTGTAAAAGAATATATATTTTTTTGTTAAGTTTTATTAAAAGTGAATATGATAGTGGCATTTGTAAGTTCGATTAGCCTCAGTATTGTTAGATAGGTTAGTTTGTTAGGGCGTATGAGGCATCTTTGAAGGAAATGGTCAGAACTATGTGCTACTTTGATATGGGTACGTAACTTTACTTAAGTTAAATTTATTATTTAATGTAAATGAAAAATGTAAATGTGTAAAATATTTTGTCTTTGATACGTTGGACACAATGTAAATTCGAGCATTTATTCGTAGTTCAGGGTGTATAGATGTGCTAGGTTGTACTAGCTTTGTTAGAAAATGATAAATTTTGTAAGATAATACTGTGTTAACTGGTGATAATGTGCTAGAAATGCAGACTTAGGTTAAGTTTTTGTTGTTTAATGTTAGATTCGGTAGAGCATTTTTGCTGATGTCAACGTTTATTCATAGTTCAAATGATGCTAAATTCGATATGTAGGACACTTTGATGAAGGTAGCATCAATTCATAGTCCAAACTGTTGCCATCTTTGTTAGGTTGGATACTTTGTTAAGGGGTTTTGTTAGATAATATGCTTCAGCTGTTGATATGATGGAAAAAAGTAGGGCTAGGTAGAGTTTTGCTATGTAATGATTTGGGATAGGTCGAGAACTTATTCCTAGTTTCAAATGTTAATGTCCTATTCATAGTTCCTAATGGTAGTATCTATGGTAGACTATAGCACTTTGTAAAACGTTAGATATGTTGGTAATGTTCAGTCTTGAGGGGGTTATGACGAGTAAAAGTTTACATGCTAAGTTACTTTGCTACATCGGGAATGTATTTTATGTTAACAGAAATGACTTGTTAAGCCCTTGAGGGACATTTGTTATTATTTATAGATTTATATGTTAGTTACGTTATGCTATGTTCCGTTGTTAGGCTAGCCATGGTTTTAGTATGTTTTATTTTGGAACTATAATGACACATCCTTGTTCGTGGTAGAATTTTATTCTAATCAAATGAAGTTTGGGCATAGCGGCTGTACCGATGTTTTATCAACATCGCTTTGTTTTTAAAGTAAACTTTTGCTATAACTTAGGTATTCAGTGTGATAGTTATGTTAGGCTTTGTTAAATTTTTGTTAAGTTTTGTTAAATATTACTATGAAAATGTAAAATTAAAACTAATTTGTTAGAGAAATCTTGGAAAACTAGAAATGGTTTTTAGGTTTTTTAGGTTATGTTAGCTATTTACAGATGCTACGCATTGAATTTTGTTAATGTTACCAATTTATTCATATGTGAAGTATGTTAGATACGCTAAAAAACAATTTTTTTTGTTGTAATTGTACAAAAGAACTTATTTTATGTTAACGTCGAATGGATAATATAAATATAAGTGAATAATTGGTATTTTTGTTGTAAACATTAAAATAATAAAAAAGATTTAGTTAAAACTTAAAATGTTTTTAATAAATTGTGT
>JABUQX010097134.1:5000-40000 GCA_015478945.1 Trachelipus rathkii | reverse complement strand
ATATATATATATATATAATATATATATATATATATATATATATATATATATATATATATATATATATATATAAATATATATATATATATAGATATATACCTTACCACGCAGCCTAATACGCAGAGATTGGACTCTAACAATTCTAACTGCCTCATGTTCTCTGATGCAGCCCTCTTTTACTGACCATTACCCACGCGCATATATATATATATATATAAAGGTATATATATATATATATATATATATGAGTTAGATATATAGTTATATAGTATATATATATATATATATATAAAGTATATGTTAAGTTGTTATATATATATATATATATATATATATATATATATATATATGAGTTAATATATATATATATATATATGTATATGTATACATATACATATCTTTTTCCTCTTTTCTCCTCTCCCAGGAAGTATTTTTCATCCTGTCAGCCGCGCAAGCCGTCTTTCTCCGCCAGACATCCCTCTTAGAGCAGCACTTATTCCTCTTCTTCAGCGGCACTTTATTTTTGTGAAGTGACATTCTTCAGAGTCTCCTTCACCGACTCTGCCCATCTTCTCTTCTTCTGTCTTCTCCCTTGGTCTTCTGCCCTCTGGTGTCCATTCCATCTTCTTTTCGGCATCTGTCCTGCTCCATCCTCTCCAGATGTCCCCAAATTTGTATCCCCAACCTTTCAATATCCATCTTTCAGCATCATCTTTTCACACCATATTCCTTAATTACTCATTCTTATTCTGTCTCCCTCCTACTCTTCCAATCATAGCTCTACCACCCCACGTCCAAGCCGTATGCTTCAGGTCTTACTCTCCCTCCTCAGCCATCCATGTCGTCTGTGCAGCAAAGGTCGGGAGTCGTATAGCTGGTTAAAAATCACTTCTTTAACCTCTATTCCGGGTGTTTTTATCTTTCATCATGGGGTATACCTCTTTCATAGATACTTTTTCCATTCGTCGCGTAATCTCTCCTCCACTTCCTCCCCTTCTGCTAAAACATCCTCCTAGATAATTGCAGGTATTTACCGCCTTCACCTCCTCCCCTCTCACCACCATCCTCATCCCCTCCTCATTTCTTCCGGTTACAGTTCACATCTCTGTCTTCTGTACGTTCTCATCCTCATCCCTGCTTCCTCCAACTCCCCTCCGTAAACAACTCCCCCTCACCTCTCGAATCGTCTCCTCTATCTCTCTCTCCAACATGCCAGATCGTCCGCATATGCCATTATGTCCCCTTCAAATTCTCCCAGTCTTTCCCTCACTTTCCTTATCACTACGTCTAAATATAATATAAACAGCAGTGGAGATAAAACACCCCTGCTTCACTTCTCATATTTACCTCAAACCATCTATCGTTTTCACACTCAGCCTAACATTACAACTGCATTTCTCATACATACTTTCTATTGCCTTCTTTTATCTACCCCTCACTCCATAATTCCTCTTCATAGCTCTCCAGAGCTTTTTCCTTGGCACCGAATCAAATGCCTTTTGCAGGTCCATGAACACTACAAATAATCTCTTGCCATATTCCAGCATCTTCTCCGAAACCATTCTTAGTGTGAATAAGAGGTCCGTCGTTCCTCTTCCTCTACTATACCCGTACTGTTCTTCTCCGAGTCTCGGCTCTACCTTCTCTCTCAGTCCTCCAATATTCTTTCGTATATTTTCGCCAGATGGTCCATCAGTGAAATGCCTCTATAATTATTACAGCTTCCTGCATCTCCTTAACCTTTATATAACGGTATTATTATTGCTTGCTTTACCCCACCTTTCCGGCACCTTTCCCCTCTCTCCAACACCTGTTCATCAAACTGATGATTCTCCCTCTCAACTCCTTCCTCCACCACCAACTCCACAGCCACTCCATCCTCTCCTGTAGCTTTATTACCCTTCTTCATCCTTTTATAGCCTCCTCATATATTTTTCTACCGTTATCTCTCCGCCTTCCTCCTCCTCTTCCTCCCTCCTGTCTGATCTGGCCAGCTTCTTTCCTCTTGTTCTCTGTATTTTACATTTAGCAGATCTTCGTAGTATTCGGTCCATCTATCATTTCTTCTTCCGGTCTCACAAGAATCTCTCCGTTTCAATCTTTTATGGCTTCTTCAGTTTGTTTTGTTTTTGTTTTTCTATACGCCTTTGCCATCTTAAATATCTTTTTCTTCCCTTCGCCCACATCTCTCGTTATTTCTCCTGCCATTCTCTCCGTCTCCATCTTTTTTTGCCCTCCTCTTTATTTTCTCTGCCTCATTCCTTGCCTGTACATATTCCTCCCTTGCTGCTGCTGTTCTTTTTTTCTTCTTTTCAGCCATTTCCTCATTTTCCCTGTTTTTTCTTTAATTGCTTTTTTCACTTCTTCGTTCCACCATGGTGTATGTCTCTCTTCCTAGTACCTCCTACCCATCTTTTATTACCAAGAGTTTTCTCTGCCACTTCCTTAATGACATCCTGCAAGTCTTCGTATTCTTCTCCATTCCTTAGGGTTTCCTGCTTTTCCCGTTCATAATTTCGTCTCGTTTCTTGTTCTTCCAACTTCTCCACTCTGATCACCGCCCTCTTCTGCTCATTTACTCCTCCCTCCCTCTTATCTTCATGTCCGCCACCACCAGTCTATGATCAGCATCTAAGGACACTCCCGGGATCACCTTTACATTCTTAACCATCCTTTTATCGGAGACTATCATGTAGTCTATCACCGATTTTTGATTGAATTGTTGCGTTACCTGATTCCATCTATACCTCGTAAAGATGTGAGACTCTCTGTGCTTGAAAACGTGTTCATTATTTTTAGGTCGTTTCTCACACAAAATTCAATCAACCTCTCCCTCCCTGTTTCTTGTATCCTCTCCAAAAGGTCCCAATACTCTCCATCTCTTCTTTCCTACTCTATCGTTGAAATCTCCCATCGACAAGCACCTCTCCCCCTCCTCCTCCATCCCCACCTCTTCCTCCTCCATCAATTCCATAAATCTAGTTTTTCCTCCTCTGAGTGCCCCTGTTGTGGTGCATATATCTGGTATATTCTATATTTTATCCGGCCTATCTTCAATACGCACATCATCAACCTCTCATTTATAATTTTTACTTTCTGTATACATGGTGACAGTCTTGGTCCCACTATAATTCCGATACCATGCTTTCTTATTCCTTTTCTCACCCCACTATACATCAGAACAAATCCTTTCTCCCATTTCTTTTACCCCTCCCACACCCCACTCTCATCTCCCGCTATCCCCAAATGACATACTCCAGAGTCTTCCTCTCCCTCAGATATCTATTATCTCCTCCTCTTTATCTCCATAGGTACCCACATTTATCGTGGCACACCTAAAATTCTTAAAAGTGTTCCTGATCATTCCGTAAATCTCGCCGAAGTCGTCGTCTGCAAGTTCTGTCCATCTGGAGGTTTCTGCGCTTGAGCCTTCGCGCGTTGATGCCTTTCGGGAGTGCGTTTGCAGCCCATCCCTTCCAGCCCTATCTCGCCGAGGACACCCTCTTGGTAACCTCGCCGCCCGGTGCACGACGGACGCGGAGTTGGCCTTTGCACCCCCTTATATATATATATATATTATATATATATATATATATATATATTATATATAGTATATATATATATATATATATATATATATATATATATATATATATATATATATATATCTTAAATGTAATATGTATATAATATATATATATATATATATATATATATATATATATATATATATATATATATATATATATAAAGATATATAAAATATATATAAATATATATATATATACATATATTATATATATATATATTATGCAGCATAGAGGAGATATATATATAATATATATATATATATATATAAGGACAGTGATTCAATGAAATCGTTAAAAGCTTGGAGAAGAGATTCCCTACCCAAAATGTAGCAAAAATGATTCTATGCATATGAACCTATAAACGCACGGATTAGGAGATACAACGGTTTGAAAGTACGGTCCGATATCTAGCGGTGGAGACAGTGTTAGAGGTTCTAATAGATTACATGCTGTTTTCTCGTCGTGTGACAATATTAAAAGCCCGTCGATAATGTCCCCTTATGGTATACATTAATAGGTTTCACAGTTCCAACATATGAAAATATTACAGCTTTGAGTAAAATGAAAAACAAATTAACATCACATCTTGACTACGTCGACATACTTGAGGACTTAATACACATAGTTCATGGGGTAATCTACGATATTTACACCGAAACATGTGGCTTACCGTATAATGGAGTATAGAGGAGTATGTTAATAGCTAGCAACATGGATAAGTTTACTTCTTTCTGGCATGAGAGAATGAGTGCTGTTGAACCAACATATGCAGAAAAATGGTTTAGTGCTGCAGAATGCATTTATACTTACATCCTTTTAAAGGGAGTTGAATCTCTGGAGAGATATATAGAACATGCTCAGTTTATGTTGAATCCTATGTCCCCTGCTTAGATGAATTAATATATTTAAAATAAACTTATATGTTTTTTATGTATTTATATAACGCTCTTTTCAGTGAAAATTATATGTTATAAAAAATGAAAACTTGTTTTACTTCCCCCTATGTTCGCTTTATTGGTTAAGTTGTTAAAGATAGCTGTTTATTCGTCTGGCTGTTGTGTGTTAAGTTTACAGAGGATAAAGCTTTACTATGTTTACATTTATCCGTTAGGTATTATGATAGTTAGGTAAGGTTATGGTAAATTTTTGTTAAATATTACTATGTTAATGAAAAAAAGCTTTGTTGTGTTAGCTTATATTCGTTGGTCAGTATGATAATTAGACAAGGTTATGATAAATTTTTGTTAAATATTACCATGTTAATGTAAAATTAACATTGATATGTTAGAGATATGCTTGACAAAGTGTGAATAGGTTACGTTTTGTATGCTGTGTTAGTTACTTTACTGTTGTTAAGTATGGAACTTTGTTAATGTTAGCAGTTTATTCGTGCTTAAGGTGTGTTAGGTTTGTTGTTGTACATTATATTCTTAGTTCAGGTGATGCTATGTTAGCTTTATTAATGTGAAAACTTTGTTACGTTAGCATATGTTCGTTGATCAGTGTATAAAGAACTTGTTTTTCATGTTATATTTATCCAAAATGAACTTATTTTTATGCTATGTTTATCCAAAATGATACTCAAAATGTGACTTGAAATAATAGATCAGTAGATCAATAGATCATGGGAAGGTGGGAGGAGGGGGAGGAAGGGTGGGGGTTGGTGGTTTGATTTACTGATTTACTGATTTACTGCTTTAGATGGTGTAAAAGCGCAAATTTTTAAAGTTATAAATATAAAATGAATAAAAATTTTAGTAAATTTTTTTATTTTTTAAACAGATAAAATAAAAATAAATAAAAAGTTTTGTGTTTTGTTATACAAAATATGACTTGAATCAATAGATCAATAGATCAATAGATCAGGGTGGGGAGGGTAGGGTGGGTGGTTTGATTTACTGATTTACTGATTTACTGCTTTAGGGTGTGTAAAAACGCAAATTCTTTAAGTTATAAACATGAAGAGCATAAAAATTTTGGTAAAAATATATATTTTTTAAACAGATAAAATAAAAATAAATAAAAGTTTTGTGTTATGTTATTCAAAATATGACTGGAATCAATAGATCAATAGATCAATAGATCAAAGATCACGGGTGGGGTGGGGAGGGTGGTGTGGGTGGTTTGATTTACTGATTTAGGGTATGTAAACATGTAATTTTTTTAAGTTATAAACATAAAAAGAATAAAAATTTTAGTAAAAAATATATTTTTAAACAAAATAAATAAAAATAAATAAATTTTTTATGTTATACAAAATATGACGAATCAATAAATCAATAGATAAATAGATCAATAGATCAATAGATCATGGGTGGTGTGGAGAGGGTAGGATGGGTGGTTTGATTTACTGATTTACTGATTTACTGCTATGGGGTATGTAAAAACGCAAATTTTTTAAGTTATAAACATAAAAAGAATAAAAATTTTAGTAAAAAATATATTTTTAGACAAAATATAATAAAAATAAATAAAAGTTTTGTGTTATGTTATACAAAATATGACATGAATCAATAAATCAATAGATCAATAGATCATGGGCGGGGTGGGGAGATTGGGGTGGGTAGTTTGAGTTACTGATTTACTGCTTTAGGGTGTGTAAAAACGCTAATTTTTTACGTTATAAACATGAAAAGCATAAAAATTTTATGTTATACAAAAAATGACTTGAATCAATAGATCAATATATCAATAGATCAATATATCATGGATGGGGTTGGGACGGGTAGGGTGGGTGGTTTGATTTACTGATATACTGATTTACTGCTTTAGGGTGTGTAAAAACGCAAATTTTTTAAGTGATAAACATAAAAAAAATAAAAATTTTGGCAAAAAATATATTTTTAAACAAAATAAAAATAAAAATAAGTAAACGTTTTGTGCTATGTTATACAAAATATGACTTGAATCAATAGATCAATAGATCAATAGTTCAATAGATCAATAGATCAATAGATCATGGGTGGGGTGGGGAGGATGAGGTAGGTGGTTTGATTTACTGATTTACTGATTCACTGCTTTAGGGTGTGTAAAAATGCAAGTTTTTACGTTGTAAACATAAAAAAAATAAAAATTTTAGTAAAAACAAAATGTTTTAAACAAATAAAACAAAAAATAAATAAAAATTTGAAAAAATAAATAATTTTTTTTAAAAAAATGAATAATAAAATTTAAAAAAATATTTAATATTTGAAAATAAGGCCTTGAGTCAACTCAAGCACCGTGCTCTTCCTCCAGTCTTATTTTTATTTTTTTTACAGTTGTCACCACCGCCCACGGGCAAAGCCCCATTCTAGGAGGGGGTGTTGAACTCAGCAAAAAAATTCAACCGAACGTAAATACATGCAGATGAGAACAGACGCGGCTTAAAAGTGAGAGATTAAATTGAGTAGGAAACAAAGAAGATAGAAGAGAATTCCACATAACATAGGTAGCAGGAAAGAAGGAGGCACCGCAGGAAACTACTCTGGAGTTGCTAATATCAACACAAAACTCATATGCCGACACAGCACCCCTTGTGCTACGAGGGCGTCTTAAAGGTGGTGGCACGCGAGTGGAAAAAGTTCCCTCGAGCACATGCCGCAACGGTACCTAGAAAAGAGATAGCACCAACATCGCGCCGCAAAGATAGAGGGATCAAGAATTAGAAAGTACAGGACAGTTTATAAGCTTGCCTTTGATTCGACCCTATCCAAAAGCCGGGTGAAACCTGAGCCTCCCAGATATGAGAGCAGTACTCCATACAAGGAGTAGCTAATACAGTTATACAACGATGAGACTCTTGTATAACTGGAGTAATCCGTGAAGAGGAAAAGTTTCGCTGTCTAAACAGAACTCCCACAGTTTCTTCGAGGCCACCCTAGCAACCGTTGTGATGTGTTTCCAAGACATTTTTTGTTTATGTTGTATGTCTGATGATTTATATTATGCCTAAACAGAGTAGACGAGAGTGGAACCGTCGAAAGAGATAAGAAAATTCTAAGGTGAGATTTGAAGAAGTTAGGTTTTAAAGAATTAAATTTCACAAGGTTGATGACGCAGTGGCGTAACTAAAGGTCAGTGCCCCCCCGCGACTATATATTTTTGTGCACCCCTTTAGTAATGAGCCGTGGCCTGATAGAGTTTTTTGGAACTTCTGAATGACAAGTTTTTGCTTCTTTGTTCATATCAAAGAAAAATTACATTAGCATTACTACGAAAGAACCAGAGTGTATTACAATGAAAAAGGTTTATATATATATATATATATATAGTATAGAAGATATAAATATAAAAAGATATATATATATATTATTGGAGTATATATATATATATATATATATATATATATAGTTATATATATATATATATAAACATATATATATATATATATATATATTATATTATATATATATATATATATATATATATTATTATATATAAAGAATAAGTAGCAAATATATATATATATATATAGTATATATATATATATATATATATATAGTATATATATATATATATATATATATATATATATATATTAAAAGATCCGCATTTTTAAAACACTTTTTCATTACTGTTACAATACAACATTTGTCATAACTTTTAAACTTTGACATTAATAGTCTTCTAAATGCTCATTAATCCCCTTCGTCTCTTTGCATCACAAAATGTTAGCACTAATTTCTCCAAGTCCAGTGCGCGAGCCCGATCATGCTCTATGCTAAGTACAGCCAATTAACTGAACCTTACGGTCGTCATAGTACTTCTGAAATAACTTTTTATTAGCTTTAATTTTGAAAAAGATTTCTCAGCAGATGATGATGTTACTGGGAGTGTCAAAAACATTATAAAATCTGTACACACGTCTGTAATACTACAAGACAACATATTTTCAACCAACAAATATTCTGCCACTTGTATATTTAGTTTTTATTTATTTTTCTTTTTCTTTTTTATTTCAATTGCCACAACATTCCTGAAGCAGATAATTTCCGTAACTAAAGAACCTGCACTTCGGCTTCATATTTTTGTAAAACTTGTCAGCAGACTCCATGAGCTCTTTATCTGTTTGTTCTGTAAGGGCTGTAGGGCTCAAAAAGCGAAACATCTTTTCACCTTCCTCATACTCTGGTACCTCCGATTCACTTGGCCTATTAGTATATCAATGGCTCTGTAAAAACACTCACCCTGAAAATGTGCAAAGGATCAATGAAGTCAACATCTTTAAAAAGCTCATCAAAGAAGCTTGTCACTTTGCTTTTGCGTTTAGTAGGTAATGAAGTCTCAATTTGCCAGCTTTTTGCAATTTCCTGGGCCTCTTCCACTAGCTTGTAAAACTTTCCCCGCAACTGGTTTAGTTTGGTGACACACCTTTCTAAAAGAATGGAAGCTTCATCCAGGGATATGTCTGATTTTTGGAGTGTTTTAGAAGTTATGTTAATACTTTCCAAAATTTTGCTTTGAAAAACAAGCATTAAAATGAAGTGAAAAATAAACATTTGTCTTCTTAATGCTGTCGCTCAACTACTTTAGAGCTCTTTGTTGAAGTTAGAATGATTTTTGATAAACAGTTCAAAATATAAAATGAAATTAACTTTAACTGCCAACAAGCAATCGAACCTCGAATACCATCTATATACATATATTATTACATATTAGTTATATATATATTTATATATATATATATATATATTATATATATATATATATATATTATATATTATATATATATATATATATATATATTATATTATTGGTTGGTTGAGTTATATATAAACATAGTTGGCTATTATATATATATATATATATAGCAAGAAGTATATATATATATATATATATATTATAGAAAGTTATAATATATATATACATATTATTATTATTATTATATATACATATTATATTATAGATATATAAAGTATAAGGGCTGGGTATAATATTGGCTACAAGTATATAGTATGAGAGAGAGGAGAGAGAGTAGAGGTAGAGAGAGAGACAGAGGAGAGACAGAGAGTGAGAGAGAGCTTTCATTATGGAGTTTTCATCGAATAAGTGCTCACCCCCTCTTGCCCGCCGTGCGCCCTCTCGGCTCCTGCGCCCCCCCGCACCGCGGGGCTTGCGGGGGCGTTACTTACATTCTATCTATTTCAGCGGAATAGAATTGGAAAGATAAGACGAGAGGCAATTTAGAAGTAAAAGAAGAAGCAGAATTGAAATGAGTTGAAAAATGAAGGGTCGAGTCATCGGCATATGAGTGGATAGAGTTAGATGTGCAGACGAGAAAATCATTAATGAAAAACAATAATGATGTAGATATAAGATAGGAACCCTGAGGGAGCACCACTCTTTGACAGAAAAAGAAGAAGTCTCCCATCAACAACAGCCGGTATTAAGCAATTTGAAAGAAAGCTACAGACATGAGTAAGCAAAGAGAAGGAAGTCCAAAGGAGGGAGTTTGGAGAGCAGTGACGCGTGCCATGTCCGGTCAAATGCCTTGGATATCTCAAGCGCCACCACGCAAGTCTTCCGCCGTAATTCCTAAGGGCGGAAAACCATAAATCTGTTAGGGATAGAAAATATATCACCAGTTAGACTCCTTATCGCCGAAAAAGCCATTTCTGCGATCTGGAAAAAGGAGAATGAGATTCCAGATGGTCTAAGAAATGAGAGTTGAGAAGGGTTTCAAGATCTTAGATAGAATACAAGTTAGAACTATAATGCGATAGTTAGAAGGATCAGAGCGGCTTCCTTTTTCGGAATAGTTGACATATGCGCGCTTCCAACGACTGAGGGAAAGTGCTAGTATTGAGGCATAGAGAATATAGTTGAACGAGAGACTCGGGGAGGAATCCCATCCGGGCCACCCGCTTCCTAACGTTCATAGATTTCAGGAGCCCATTCACCCGATCAAATGTAATCTCAGGCAAAGGCATAGGACACCTGAGAAGAGAAGGAGGAGGAAGAGGAATGCCAGAATCGTCCAGGGTTGAGTTAGAGGAAAATAGGAGGCCGAAGAGATTGGCCTTTTCAGTTGGGGAGTTAGCAACAGAACCATCAGATCAAATAAGAGGAGAAAGGGTAGATTTACAGAAGTTGTTGGAGATGATTTTGGCAAGAGGCCAGAAAGATTTGTCAGTAGGAGAGCCAAGGAGGTTAGCGCACTTTCTTCTGATGAAAACCCGCTTTGCTCGTTGAAGAGTATCCCTGCAACGATTTCTAGCTAAATGAAAATTAGCGAGAGTGATAGGAGAACGAGAATTTTTCCACCCCTGATGGGCACTGTCTCTAGCGTGAACGGCTAGAGAACAAGTACGATCAAACCATGGATTATGAGGAGAGAAAGATTAGTCAAAGAAGGAATGAATCTGCTCATTCCATCAACGATTACAGCCCCCACCTTGTCGGCAGAAGCCGAAGCGTCACCAGAGGCAAAGCAGTCATTCCAATTATAGTTAGCGTAGAAGCAGGGCAAAGCCCTCCAATCGGGCCGATCAAAGTGCCAGAAAGAACGCACAGGGCAGGATGGAGCTGTTGGAGAAAAGTAATAAAATTAAGAGATATAAGATAGTGGTCAGATTTACCAATAGGAGCGAAAGTGGAGTATTTGCAAAGAGAAGGACTAGTGGTGAAACATAGGTCAAGTGTGTTCAAGAATTGGTTGGGACGATCCGGAATGTGTGTTGGTTCTTTAATTAGTTGCTCCACAGATCGTTGAGACTGCTGAAGGATTCGGCCTCCTCTCCACCTAAATCAGTATGAGAGGACCCCAGCCATTCAGTGTTGTGTACATTGAAATCCCCTAAATAGAGAACCTCATTATTTGGATGAGAAGATATCACAGTCTCGTGAGAAGTAGTAAGATATTCAAAAAAGGCGTGAAAATCTGTTCTGTTAAGAGAACAGTAGCAGAAGCACAAGATTATTGCAGTACAAGGAAGAAAGATTTTAAGCCACAGAACATAGAAATTAGGAGATTCGAGATTCACGAGACGTGTTACAGGAGTGTTTATGTTTATATAGGCACATATTTCACCCTTTAGAAGGAACTTATGAAATAAGTTATAGTTAGATACATTAAACGAGTTAGAGGATGAATTCTTAGCCATCTGAGTCTCAGACAAGAGCAAAAGATTAGGGTTAGAGTTAGAGAGGTGGTATTCCACGGAAGCAGAGTTAGAGTTCAAGCCACCGATGTTGGTAAAGTCAATAGAAAGCCCGCACCTACCCAAATCTGCCATCACACACAAACACACAAACACACACACACACAACACACACACACACACACACACACACACAAACAAAAACAAAAAACAAACACAGACAAAAACAAGAGGTGAAATCGGGATAAAATTGATCATACGCTAAAGCCTAAGTTAAAAAGTTTAATGTGCTAAAATTAATTAAAAATCAAATTTTGCATAAGAAAAAAAATAAAACTCAAACTTACGTAACTTTTCCCAATTTACTTTACCAAAAACCAGAGCTGGGCGCGCCTATATTGAGTGCTGGTGCCATGCTATGCCGCGGACCTAGTGCGCCTAGCGCATATGCGCTCATATTTTTGTCACATCTGGAAGGTCACTACGCCCGCGCTGCTATGGTGCGCTCTGCGCCTGCGACTTTTCTGCCGGCCGGTGATCGCTTGTTAAATTTATTTGCAAAAAGTAAACTTTGGGTGCGATAATAAAAGCATGCTTTTATAAGGAAGAAAAATATTTATTAATTTTTGTAATTAAAACACCGTAAACTAATATCTACACTTCCTTCCTCCTCCATGTCCTTGTGGTCCATGTTTTCCCCCAGGAGGTTCAGTACGAGCGCTGAAGAAGTTGAAAATTTTCAGAGCCATAGTAACCAATTTATTTGTAGTTAAGAACTACTAGTTATATATATAGCAGATATATATATATATATATATATATATATAAGATATATATGTTATATATATATATATATATATATGTTTACATTTGCTATAAACCCTTTGCATAAAGCAAAACTATATATATAGCAGTAAGAAGGTTGGAAAGCATGTATATATATATATATAAGAGTATATATATATATATATATATATATATATATATAATATATATATATATATATATATGAGGTTTCTATCACTGCTTTTTGAATGATGGCAGTCCAAGCCACGCCTGTGCTCAACTTTGTAGCAAGTTTAGTGCGTGCCGCCATCTCTGCCTCCATGGTGGCTGAGTAAGTCAGAAGTAATGAGCTGTGTGCCTTGTGCTAGTCCTGCCTTGCAACAGCAGTGCCTATGCCTCTCGCAGCCGCAGCCCATAAAGCCGGTGCAGCCTCATAGGCGCCTGGTGGCACGCCTCGTGAGCTTGCTAACTACAATCACAAAACTGACAAAGAAAAGAAAAACAACTTAAACTAGAACTATTCTCTTTTTAAACCCACAAAAAGTAAGAACCCTCACTGAAACTAATGAATGTATGCTAACTGATATGATTTAATAAAAACTTTAATTAAAGCAAAGACAAGATTGAAAAACACACACTTTCACTAAACACAGCTTTACACAATAATAATAACAATAAATAAAATTAATATAAACTTCCAACAGAGAGCACTCAGAAACACGTCTGCACTGCACAATGACATATATATTAATGTATTTATCCTTCTTCTTCTCTGTGTTCTCCAAATTTTATCTTTCTATGTCAATTTCCAAGGTTTTGGGGCTCAGCCTCAACACCTTGTGAGCGTAGCGACACGTAACCTCGTCTGCAACGATGTTACATCGTACGAAAGGTGTCACCAGAGATATATGTTTCTAATCCTTCTATCGGTCAATTTCCAAGGATTTGGGGCACAGCCCCATCCCTCAATGGGTGTAGTGTCACGTTACCGAGGATACCTTATAAGAAGGGTATATACCAAGTTTCATCCTTCTATGATCATTTTCAAGGTATTGGGGCTCAGTCCAAACACCATATGGGCATAGCATCAGTTTACTTCGGCTGTACCGAGGATACATTATAAGAAGGGTGTATACCAAGTTTCATCATTCTACGGTCAATTCCTACTTGGAGGGGGGCCAGCACCCTTCTAGGGGTGCACGGCCATTTAACTTCGGATGCAGCGAGGATACCTTATATGAAAGGTGTATACCAAGTTTCATCTCCTTCTGCAGATCATTCCTACTTGGAGGGGCCATCACCCCCGACGGGGGGTGCATGGCCATTTAACTTCGGCTGCATCGAGGATACCTTATATGAAGAGTGTATACCAAGTTTCAGCCTTCTACGTCAATTTCCAAGGTTACGTCACCCCTAAACTGGGTATCAAATGTGAGGAAGATACCATGTTGTAAACTCCATCCGGTGCTTGGTTCGGTGCGGTGGGGTGCGGTGCTGGCCTTGCGGGGTCATATACGGCTATAATATATATATATATATATATATATATATATATATATATATATATTTAATTTTTATATATATATATATATATATATATATATATATATATATATATATATATATATATTATTTATTTTATTTATTTATTTATTTTTTATTTTTATTTATTTATTTATTTATTTATTTATTTATTTATTTATTTTATCTATTTATTTATTTATTCATTTTTTTAATTATTATTATTTAATTATTTTTATTTATTTCTTATTTTTCCTTCGTCCGCTCGGCGACCTTCACCGCGACCTTTCACTTTTGACTCCGTCAAAGGTGAAAGGCATTTCCAGGATAGATTTCAAGGAGAGTAGCTACGAATCTGTTCCCTCACTACTTCTCCCCTTCCTTCCTTTTCTCTTACCTTTCCATCTATGTCACCACTAACTTAATTTTCATAAAACAGCATAACGAACTGATACTCTCATTCTCAATCCCCTCGCTGATTTGACATCTATCACACACTTTATCATACCCTTCTTCACCAACACAAAATCTATCATACTCTTCACTTCGACACCATCCCTACCTACAACAACTCTCGTATACTTATGAATATTCTTGTGCCCAAAGAATGCATTACTTGCATACATATCTCTTTCATAACAGAAACTAACTACATTCCTACCATTCTCATTTTCTCCCGCAACGCCAAGCCCACTTGTTATACAATATGCAACCACCTATCCAAACATTCAACTAGCCAAACACAGTTGTTCTGAAGCTCCTATATTATGAACTTCCTTATTATTCCCCCTTAGAAAGACCATATGCTACAACTACACATACCTTAATTAACCTTATCAAACCTATATTTAACCATTAGTATTCTAGTACTTATATAAACAAAACCCACCATAACTCTGTGCCACAAATCACTCATCAAAATCTCAATTCCTCTTCACCCCCCTCTCATTACTCTCCATACCATCACTCACACATTTCACCCCACGCCACTCGTCCTCACCACTATCTTTCATCTTTTTTTCATTCACAGCAACCAAATCAAATTTACCATTTTTAAATCACCTCTCTCCTCTTTTCTTCGCAATTTATTCTTCTAACATTCCACGTTCCAAGACATTTCATCCAATTTCGTTGATAGATGCTTGGTCTTTTACGGCGATCACTACTACCAGGTCCGTGGCATGTTTGAGCATTCCTAGGGCAAAAATCAGTGGTATCCTTACCAATTCACAGCTTCCACTGTCCTGTTAGTTGCCTCTTACAACAAGAAGAAAGTACGTTATGATTATTCTTTCATCTTTCGCAAAGGGATAACCACCTCCATACAGGGATATAATATGTAAACTCTCATGTCACAATATAAATATGCATTTTCATAACGTAAAGTTATAAACAATATACTGCACAGGACAGTGGTATCAATGAAATAGTTATAATTTCGGATTCTTTTAATAATCTAGAGTATTTGTACTTGTACTTAAAGTTTTCCTTGCACTTCCCACGATGATCTTCTGTGAAGTTCTCAGACCGCTGCTATTAACTCTCTTGCTGAGTTTCACGACATTTTCTGATGGAGCTCTTTTGTTCCTTTAATCAACTCTTCTATAGAGTTTCTTAGTATTCTGTATTAAGCTCTTCTCTCCTCCAACTCTCTTGCAGTTCTGTTACGCTTATTGGTTCTTCTGCCCCTCAATCTCTGTAGAGTCTCAAATTCTCTAAGAAGTCTTTGCTCTTTCTTCTCACAAGATTCTCTTAAGGAGTTTTGTAGTGTTTCTAATGGAGCTGTTCTGCTCTCCAATTCTTGTAGGTCTTAGTATTTCTCAGGAGTTCTGTGCTCCTATATATATACAACTCTCTTGAGGACTTTTTAGTGTCTTCTATTGAAGTTCTTCTGCTCCTCCACTTTTTTGAGTTCTGGAATAGTAGTTGTAGCGAAAAGCTATCTATCTCCGCGGCAATGTTAGTTCGCAAATAGCAATTATTAACATTAATCTACTATTTAAAATGATCCTGTGTTGTTACGTATTCAACAATTAAAGTTGCTCATTTGTGAAGCTAATTTTAATTTTATTGACCAGAATTATTTTATTAATTCGCGGAGCAATATTCTCATTCATTAGTTTTTCTACTTTTTAAATCCGAAATTATATTTGTACTTATATTTCGCTCATTTGCTACAACAATGACATTTTTTGATTTGTTACAATAACCTTATACTTTCGTTGGTCGATACTCATTAAATTTTATGTCATTTACATTCCCAAAAGTAGGCATCAGGTGGTGAACCTTCCAGACAAATATGGTTGGGTACACTGATTCCTTCTCCAAGTTCTTAGGGAATATTTAGCATTAAAAAGACAGCTAAGAAAGAAAGGAAAGCAGTGTTAATTCTTGCTTCCTGCCGAAAGAAACGAACTTTATTTCGCTAAGCCTATTTTGCAACCGGCCAGCAATTACCTATCTCTACACTAAGTTGGTTAGAAACTTGATTCAGGTAAAAAAGATTTGACAAATTGGTATTTAATATAGTCAAAGTAGAAAATTTATTCTAAAATATATTAAGTTGGAACTTTGTCATATTGGAGATGTGAATTTATTCATTCTATGTAAAAATGGAACTTGTTCTCGTTACTAAAGAAAGTAAGATAAATTCAGATTTATCTAGGTGATAGAGGTAATATTTATGTTCCGACGACGAATTACTGACAGTGAAGCCTAAGTATATGCTTTGTGTTAATTTGCTATAGGGAGAGAGGTTATCCCCTACTTCAATTTCAAGACCAGCATTGAAACAATTGTCTGAGAACATATTTCGATACTCTAGAGAGATGTTTTACGGCGTAGATGGAATAACCAAATCCATTGCTTAGGTGAAATCCTTCCTGATGGATAAATATAGAGAAGATTACAAATTGTTAAATTAGTTGTGAAGCTGAATTAGAACTTTTAATTAAAAAGCATTAAGTTTATATTTAAATTAAGTGATAATGAAATCTTTCTTTTTAGAATTCAAAGTTTTAAGTTCTTTAACTTTTGTTTTCAGTTCAAGGAGAATGAGAAATTGAAAAGGTTTTTCCTAACTTTATTCTCTTCTGTGATCATTGAACACTTCAGAGTAATTCTTTCCATATGCATGAATTTTTATATACTATGATTCTGCTGATTTTTGTTTATTTCATTCCAGAATCAAAATAATATTTAAAATTTCATTTCACTTCCTCTACCACCCGTATCTAGGGGTTGGAAAACTTACAGAGATTTTTTTCTCTAGAAGTCGAACCAGAGATCCCAAACGAGTGAATCTTTATATACGATTTTAGTATATATATATATATAATAATTATAATAAATATATAAATATATATATATATATAATATATAATATATATTATAATATATATATATATTTATATATATATATATATAATATATATTATATATTATATATATAAATATTATAATATATATATAATATATATATTATATATATATATATTTATATATTATTATATATTATATTAAATTATAATATAATATATAAATTATTTAATTATAATAATATAATATATATAATATAATAATATATAATATATATAATATATTATATTATATAAATATATAATATATATATATAATAATTTATAATTATATATAATATATATATATAAATTATATATATTATATAATATATATATTATATAATAATCTATATTATATATTATATATATATAATATATATATATATATATAATTACGTATAATATATATATATATATATATAATTATATTAATTATATATATATATTAAATTAGTATATATATATATATATATGTACTATATATAATTATATAATTATATATTATATATATATATAATATATATTATTTATAAATAGATATATATATATATGTTATAATCATTGTCGATTTTTTGAATTTTGAGAAATTTTGATATTGATTTTGATTTATGATTTTGAGATTCGTGACGTCACGCGAAATTAATTTGTAAACAAACTTTTTATTAAGTTCGATATAGATTTTTTAACCTAGCCAGCCCTGGTCAAAATCTTAAAGTAGGCCTTAGTCTATGACAGAAACAGCACACTTAAAAGTTACGAAATACCTGATATTATTTGCAATTATAAATGTTACTCATAAATTCACAAAGAAACTAAGAATTATCGCTTTGAATAGTGTAGAAATTTGGGCAGAGAACTTGCGATATTATTATTCTATTTTTTATTTCATTAAGTAATCACTTAATATACAAAAGATTAAAAATATATAAAATCCAAAAAACAAAAAATCAAATAATCATGATTTTTTATAAAATCAAGTGAAAAAATCAGTTTTTTATATCCAATTAATTTTTTTCCGTCATTATATATATAAATTATTAAATAATAATATAATATATATATATTATTATATATATAATTATAATATTATATATATATATATAATTATATTATATATATATATATTATATTTATTATATATTATATATATATATATTTATAATAAATATTATATTAATATATATATATATATTAATATAATATGATATATAATATAATAATATATTATATATTATATATACTTATAATATTAGATAATATAATATATATATATATATTATATATAATATATATATATTATATATTTAATATTATATATATATATATATATATATATATATCGTTAAGATGACAACACATAATGGATTTGGAGGCTGTGATTGGCTATTGGAAATGTGACGTCATTAATCCCCACCCCTTTTGAAATAGCCCCTTATGTAGTCCGTATTTGCAACTTCTCCTTATTTAGCTCCTTATTTTATGCGTATTTTATTTTATTTTTTTATTTTTATTTTCCTTGTTTTTTTTTTTTTTTTTTGTTTTATGACGTATCGCCTTAGAATTGGTCCTTTTAGGAGCACATGTACGGAACACATGGCACTTATTTACCTCATATTAGTGTACGTGATTTCTTTAGATATTTTTTTTGATGCTGTTGGTTCGTGTTTATTGTTGTGGTTAATGTTGGTGTTCTTCCTATTTAGATGCATTTCGCAGCGCACTCTGCTAGCATCACGCCACACAAACGATAGAACACGATAGACCAAACAAAACCACCCAACAACTACGTGAAATTAATAGATATATATTATATTATATATATATAATATAAGATATATATATTAATATTATAATATTAAGATATATATATTATATATATATTTATATATTGCTTAATTATTCTCCCAGGAAGGATTTTCTTCCTGTCAGTCGCGAGGTCTTCCTCAGACTCCCTCCTAGACCATCCTCTTCTCCACAACACTTCCATTTTCGCGCTGGCACTTTTTAAGAATATATATATATATATTATAATATTAAATTATTATATATTTATATATATATATATATATATATATATACTATGATAATAATTGTATTTTTTATGATATAATTTTAATTAACAATAGTTAAATTATTGAAAGAGAACCCCCGTATACCCTTTGGGTAAGGCTTACCACTCTTGCAATCCTCTAAAATTTTAGTCTATTTCTTTTAATCAAATAATCATGTAGAATGATAATAAATATTTCTTTTAAACAATTTGGTCAAAATTCTCAAAATCTTCAAAATTTTGCTTTCCCACTGTTTCGTATTAATATAATATATAATAATTATAATATATAATAATATAAATAATATTATATAATATATATATATATATATATATAATATATTATATAACGTATATAATATAGTATCGTCCCATTGTGTCAGGTACGTTGGTTGATCGGTTGGGAGTACATCTTAGAGATTACCCTTCAAATTTGTACCCGTTTTATGACTATCTCTCATGATATATATTAAATATATATATATATATAATATAATAATAATATAATATATAATTATATATATTATATTTATATATATATATTATATATACTAATATATATATTATAAATATATAATATATATATATATATATTATATATATATTTTATTATATATATATATTATAGATATTATTATATATATATATATTATATAATAATATTTGTAAGGCATGTTGAAAAGATATGATATATGATAATTACTCTTCCAGCGTATAAACAATTCCTTGGCGCCCCTTGACAATCCAACCAACTATCACTATCTTAGATTCGTATTGTAACAATATCCAGGCCTCCTGTTAAGAGTTATCGCCTGTGCTACTTACAGTGCATTTATACTAAAACTCCAACTATCTTCCCTGAAACCCTTCAAGTGAACAACGGTTGACCGAGTTCTTGCCTTAGTAAAAGCGTTCAGCAATATATTCTTATCAAGAATATACCTGGTTTTTATCAAATGTTTGATCATGAAACATGTCTTTAGACCCTAAATGACTTACTTGAAAAATTTGATAATGAGAAAGTAAAACGTTTGAAACCTCAGGAAACTACTGATTAAATTTAAACTTAATAAAAAATTAATGAATATGTACTGCTCTTACAAAACAAAGTTTTATAAATCCATGAACATGTAGTCCGTGGTATCTACAACATTGGCACGATAAATAGAACCTCAGTACTAATACCAATAATATTTTGCTGAAAAATGTCCTTGCAAACGATTCCAACGACATACTATAACATGCAGTATGTAATTTGATGTGCACGAATTTATTGCAAACAACTGTATCAATAACAAAATGCTTATCCATTAATCATACAGATCCTCGCCATAATATGTATTTAAAAAATAGGAATGTGATAGAATAGAATGATATAAATAAACAAATTTTAAAACAAAAATATAAAAGACTGGCTGATTTGATAAGAGATATTAAATCTTTTCTTCAAAAATTAATGGAATTGACATTGATAGATTGAAAGAAATCTTTGATCTAGAAACTTTTGATAGACCACGCTGACATAAAATCAGCTGTTTCCAATGCAAAGAGTTGCCCTATTAGTAATTTTAAACAAATCTTTTTTTAACAAACAAAAATTGTGACTTTGACATTTAACCATATGTTAAAATAATAAATTTCTAGAACTGATAAACGTTTAATTATTGACACAATTAGGTGGTAATATTTTCGATACTCGAGAAATAAATTTCAATAACAACAACTTACTGCCTAGTAATATCTAGGCTCAAAATTCGGATACATATGCCTACCTTGCAAAATCGTACTGCAGAACGACGCTTGATTGACTAGCAATGCATATAATAATACATAATATTCACAATTGCTTAAACCAAACTTTATAATACCGTTGACTTATACATAAAAAATTAGCAATATTTTCAATCAAAAAAAAATTATACGACCCATATTTAAAACTTTGTTAATTAAAAATAAAAACAAACACTTCTTGATACAAAACAGATTCCACTAACAAAATAAATAAATTTGATCGATACATAGACGAGCGCGTTAGAGCTACCAACTAATATATCGAACCTGGATCAACAACAATGAAGTTGAAAAAGATCCCAAAACAATATTCACATTTTTACTATTTATATAAATGTACATATTAGATTACGCCTTCTTAACCAATCACAATCCTTAAACAATAAATAAATGAGTATATTTATTTTTCAATTAATTTAGTAAGACAAATACTATACCATGTACATTTCAGAGAGAATCGAATCCTCTGAAGATTGGCGTTTCTGGTAAAAGCGTACTCTTCTCAAGAAATGAGCATCTCTTTGTCATGTGAGATCACATCAACCTATAAAAGCTAACAAAGTTGAGATTGTGCGCGAACTACTACATCTTTACAAAAGAAGCGATTTATCAATAAATATATTATTATATAATATAAAATCATTATAATATATAGTAATACGTAGTATCCCTTTTCAAAATAATTAAAATATTAAATAATAATATATAATAATGAATAATAATAATAATAATAATAATAATAATAAAACTAATAATAATAATAATAATAATAATAATATCTAAAGCGTTTCTGTCTACAACGACCAATGATTAATCCAGATTTGTAAATAAGTTTCAAAAGATGAATCTATTGGTGTGTTTTATATACCTTACCAATACAAAACAGTATTACAATTATTTTGATCCGACACTTTCGCCAGCAACATCAAATATATATATAACAGAAAAGTATATTGCAAATGGCAATACCTCTAGACATACTTTAAATACATAATGAAGTAGTTATACTATTTCTTACCACTGCATCATCTTTAATATATATAAAACTTTTAATATAATATTATATTATTATATATATTATAGTTATATATAATAAATAAATATAATAATATATATATAATTCTATTACTATATGATATATATATTCAATTCCAATTATATATTATCAGTTATTATGGTCAACCGATAGTAATCTTATTATCTGGATATGAACTATATAGCACGGAGGTAGTGATCAGCAATTCTATAGAACTGGCTATAGGAGGGAAATATAATAATTATCGGTTATCCTTTACCTTCACTACCTATAACCAGTATTTGGATGTTAAGCCGCCTTTTTGCGGGTTTATGTTCAGCTAAGCGCTGTATACCGCGGTTGTCAGCTCACATGTCCATCAGGAATAGCCGTCCGTTACTGTTCGGTATAGTTCCCTGACTAAGGTAAAAGGTGCGTCCTATTCAGATTATATCCTTAACTGTCCGAATATGCGGAGGGTCAATCACTGATCTGCCCCACGTCGTCTTTGGGTGAAACGTTGGCTAAACACTGGAAGTGTCTGTTTCTGCAACCTGGACAAGCTCTAAGTTATGACAGGACACGCTAGTCAGTATAAAATCCTCTCTCGTAGTATCTCACTTACTATATAACGGACCTCACGGTATACCGCGAATTATCATCTCTTAAGTTATAAGACTACTTTAGTGGCAGCAGAACTGTAAGATCTCAGGCACAGTCAAGACTGAAGTGACACCATCCACGGAGACCAATCCCTCTGATAGGAAAACCTCCTGAAGATCGTCCGAACAAGGCTTCTTGGTTATACCCTAGAGGAGTGTTCTAAAGCCCTCTGCGATAGCTCAAGAGAGAGGGAGAGAATTCGGGCCAGTCGGAGATCTTGAGTCAACTCATGGGACCGAGACGCGCAGTCACAGCATCTATGCAGCCTAGCAGGACGAGCACAGTCAACGATTCTAGCTGTAGATTTCTTCTTCCGGCTTTCATCATGGTTGGCATCTCGCGCTATTTCAGGCTTATTGTCTATATTAGCAGTTATTTCTGTAGTGGTAGCTAAGCTCTACGAATGTATCTCTTTAAAGGCTATAACGAACAAAAGCAGGAAACAAAGTGGTTGACTCTAACACCCAGTCATTATTCTATTTTTTTAACGAAAAAATGTGCAAAACGGTCACAAAGCTTAAAAATCCATAAATAATATTTATTGTATCATACCAATAAATAAATTTTCATTTTAAACAAGTGTAAACTTTGATTTTATGTTTTATTATTTATATATATTTTAAAAAAATTATATGATATGTCTACGACTTTTTATAAAGATCATTTTACGACATTGATAAAACGAAAATCACCGAAAACTCCATCAGTGAGCTGACTGCCCTCCCTTTCTACATTATAGAAAACATAAATGGAGTTTATTAGAGATTTAGTCAGGGAATTCTTTGTGTGTAAGTTTTTATTCAATTATAGACTACTTTTTACACATATTTATAATATTTATAATATATATAACAAATGTAACATTTTTAATATATAATTTTTAGCTATAGAAACTTTTAAAAGAAAAATAGTGGTTCTTCACGTTTAATCCTACGGGATATTTTCAGTTGGGAACTTCACCATATATATATATATATATATATATATATATATTGAATTATATATCTACTTATTCCTTATAGTTATCATATTACTAATATATATATATATATATTTACTTAGGTAATCATAGTATAGTTAATGCAGTGCATTTTAAGGCTTCCTTAGTCGGAGGGGTAATCGCTCTCGCTATATTCCCCCCTCTTCGCGTCCCCATAGTTCTCGAGGTTTACCCAATGAGACTTCGTCACATTTTTCATAGGGCGATACCAATCACCTTGATCCGAACCTCTCTTTTGAAAAATATACATTCCTTAGAACTTTGTTCATTCAATAGTGAACTAGTGAAAATTAATTTTTATCGCTTAGTATGGATGAGCGCTAACGAAAGGACAAGACGAAGGGTAGCACATCGTATTAAGGTAGTTATGTTAGGTTGAATCAGCTTTGTATGAGGTAACACGATCATCTTCGTCTCATGGAAATATACCAGATTTATACTAACGTAGTAGGACGTACGTTTAATTTGCTTAAGTTAACATTTGTTATTTAAACAATAATGAAAATTATTAAAAGGTAAAAATACTATATATATATATATATATATAAATATATATATATTATATATATATTATTATTATAATATATATATATATATATATAGTTATATATATTATAGATATAATATATATATTATATATATTATTATTATATATATATATAATATATATTATATATATAATAATTATATATATATATTAATAATATATATTATAAATATGATAATATTATATTATAATATAACATATAATATATGACCTTTTCAGGGGGTAACTAGTTGGGATAGAAAAGTTCTATTAACCTAGGATTGTTAGGAGGATAGTCATTTTTGAAGCCAATAGATTTTTTCCAGCGCCATTTAAAATCTAGTAATGCTCAAATCATTACAATACAAACCTACACAAGATTTAATGAAAAATATTTGCACGCTTCTCGTGTCTTTGATAGGTTGGATACTTTGTTAATATGTTATAATTAATTCGTAGCTTAGTGTGGATTTAGATCTGCTATGTGATATCTAGTTATGTTAAAAAAGTGAAGTTTGTCAGATATTACTATTTAACACGCTATTCCGAGCTATGTTAAAAACGTATGCTTTAGTGCTTAAGAGTTCTTTTGCATGTATGTTATAGATTTGGTAGGAAACTTTGTCAATGTCCGCATTTGTTCATATTCAAAATTATGATCTAATTTGATTAATCAGGAACTTTGGATATGTGGCATGATGTAGTTCTCACACCTAGAACTTAGCAGAAATTCATGATCCGTCTCAAAAAAAATATCCACAGTGAGAGCTTGTCAAATTAACGCTAGTATTTCAGTGCGATAATCTAGCAACCCGCTGATTTTCGTTTCACCTTCATACAAAAGGGCGCGACGCAGAATACATTTCCAGCTAAAATCCTGCAACCCGTCGATTTGGGTCTATCCTCCTATACTACTGACTCTTTTTCATTAAAATTTAACTCTTCCGTTTGTTAGGAACACTATAGAAATAATTCAATATAAAAGAAAAAAATATATGCATAAAATATAAAAAGGTAAATGTTACAAAATAAGAAGAGAAATATAATCAATAAACGATTAAAGAAGTGATACCATGTTAAGAGCTTAATAAGAGGTTAAATCTGTTAACAATCTTACATGATGTTTTCATACACGTTCGAAGAATGCGCACTTCGGATTCCGTACTTTAATTATTATTGAAAAAGCCATTATTTAGATTATTATTCATTATTATTATTGATCCCATCGTTATAATTATTTTAGCCTCTCCGAATCCTGATTTATGCATTTTTTATGCTGTAACTTTTCTTACTCTCATTTATTAGCATACTATATTATGAATGCAACTCTATATTATCCTCGATTATTATATCTATTAATTCATTATAATTATTACATTTATAGTAAATTTTTCTTCGTATTCTCATTATTAATGATTGATGGAGTTAGTGCCTCAATTCAAGAGTCATAATATATAGGTCTGAATTTTTATCTATGCTATTATATTATTATTCCGGATATTTATTGCTAATATACTCCAAAATAGTATTATTTATCTAAATCTATGTTACTTCTCTATGAAATATTTTGATGCTCTTTACAAGCCTCCTTTCGCATCAAGTAATTTTTCCTACAGAAGAATTTCTCAAACTAAAATACTTCTGGAACTGAATCTTAGACACAGCTATGTGATTTTAAAAACGACCCCAATGCCCCCTTTCTCCGTATACTTCTGACATTTAGTGTTCACTTAGGTACTATAGTTTTATTTTCAGATTCTAACAGTTTTTATAATTATAATATAGATTTATATGTTGTGATTTTTATCAGTAAATCAAAATCACAAGCTTTTGTTCAAAGAAAAATTACGATTATTGAACCCTTAAATAATTAAAATTTATGTTAATAAAAGGGGAACTACAGCATAAAAAAAAAGCATTTTGAATAGATATATAAGATGTCATTTGAATTATATTTTATAGAATTATTATTATAATTACTGGTTGTGTTTCTTACTAGAGCATTGATTCCCCTAAGCTACAGATTCTAAAAATCTTCTTTACTTGATTATGATGAAAAAGTATTTCATATTGAATAAATATAGCGAGAGAGTTTATTTGTTATCGGGATTTTTAGCATCGTTGTAGTACCATTCATACATGTTCTGAAATGTGGATGTAACGCCTCTATTAATATCGGATACACAAGAATACACTCAACTATTGAGAATGTCGCAGCGATATAGATATAAGCCGAGTAATAGTATTCATAATTTTAAAGAAGAACATAACAAAAATCCGATAACAAAATAAAAAATACTTTCCATCATAACAAGAACGAATGATTTTATGATTGCGTTTAGTATAGGAGAAATACAAATGATGTCCGAGGTTTACAGATCAAACAAGTCAGTAAATATTAAATATAAATATAATGATAATGTACCATTTTTAACATATTTAATAATACATAAGTTACTATGTCAGTAATTAACTTTTATCTATGCATATTTTAGAATTATTAGAAGAATGAAATGAATATTTTGACTTGGAGTTTATACTATATATATATTATATTATATTTATATATATTAT
Source organism: Trachelipus rathkii (assembly GCA_015478945.1). NCBI lineage: Eukaryota > Metazoa > Arthropoda > Malacostraca > Isopoda > Trachelipodidae > Trachelipus > Trachelipus rathkii. The sequence goes on along the minus strand of JABUQX010097134.1, from coordinate 13,044 downwards.
TAAAATTGTCAAAATCTGAAAATATGAAACTAGCCAAACCCAAACTAATTTTCAATGAACTCAAATATTAATGCTTTCGTAACTCTTTGAAAGGCTGAAAAAGAAAATAGTATAAAGTAGAATTGAAAGAAAAATTTAGCATGTCGTGATAGAAGATATATCCCCACATAAATTATTCGAGAAGAAACCTAGTGAAAAAATGCTAATCAAAATGCATACATAAAGGATAATATGCTGATATTGATTTATTTATTATTATTTAAGCTTTTATTATTTATTATTTATTATTATTTATATATTATTTATTATTTATTGATTATTATATTTTATTATTATATTATTTATTATTATTATTATTATTATTTTAAGCATGATTACTGGAAACGAGCAAATGGGAATCAAACGTAATGAATAGAGATTGAGACCAAAATATAGCACTAATAGCTTCAAGTGATATTCATATCGCATTCTGCGCATATTATATTTCATAAACATCATAACTATGCAAAACAGTATACTTTTTTGCTTCCTAAGATAGGTATAGTAGTAGTTTCAAATTCTTTATCTTCTACTATTGATCAAGTATTCATTTGACGTAGGAAATGAAGATATTTTCGAATGCTACTCTTCCATTTATATTGGTTATTGTTTTTTTATCGTTTTAGATTTTAATCAAAATGAGAAGATAAAAGATTATGTAATATTTAACAACTATATGTGTTTATTTCAGTAGAATGATGGTTATGTATTATCTACGGATTGCTTGAGTAGAGTAATTTATATGAAATGCTCTTTTATGGAGGGTTAGCTTGTAAGGTCTCTTAAGAAATAAATGAAGTATTTATTTTTTACCAAAATTCTTTATTTTATATTGAATACATAGCATATCAAATCTAGTTGTTCCAGTCTAATTACCCTGTATATCTTGTTAAAATGAATAATATAGTATTATGAAATATTAATGATTTATTTATTATCTTTATATATATAATTTACATTTCATATTTTATATGAGATGTCTATAATTATCATTTCTAATACTATGAAAAATTATTACTATATATATTTTCTATTAAAATATGAAATTTATATTATCGTACTAAAAAAACTTTTCACCATATAAAATTGAAATAGAAAAGATTATAATATATAATATTATATATATACGATATATATATATTATTATAATTATATAATTTATATAATATATATTATATATACTCATATTATTTAATGTTATATAGATATATATATATTAAGTATTAAGAAATAAATAATATATTAATCTATAATAGATATATTATTATATCCATCCAGAATATAATCACGTTCACTTATATACTCGTATAAGTATTTAGATAAATAATATTAGATCACTTATATACCACCAGTGCTCTTCTTAGTTCTACTTTCCGATTTTATGCTCGGTCTAGAATAGTAAATATTAGTATATACCTCTATCCAACTTTGAGTATTCCAATATATTTAATGGGTCAGATATTTATTTTTACAAAATACGAGTAGTCAATAATAATAATATATAATATATATATATATAATATTAATTAATTATTATATAATATGATTAAAGTTATAATTGTAATATATAGAGTATTTGATGAGTATTATAGATAGTATAATTTTTAGTCGCTTAGCCATTATGCATTTTTATATAGAATTAAGTAGTTACATATTGTTATATGTAATAATAAATAATGTTAGTTATCAATATTATGAGATATATAATATATGATATACAGGTAACGGTATATATAACAGTGTACAAAATACGTACTTTGATTATATGTAATTCGTAAAGTGGAATAGATTTATTGATAAAAGAATAAGATCCTATATAATGTAGTATGTTATAATATTTCTATTTAATATATTATTATTCATAATTATATCTATAGTATTTATTATCTCTTCTATGATATAATAGATGTAATAAGAGCACATATAAAGTATTAGGAATTATAAGTAATAGTAATAATAAAAATTTTCTATATAAATTCTGGCAGAAAACTGTGATAGTATCATTTATTAACATATATATCAATTATTAGTACTTCTTAAAATTATAATTAAATATTAAGCTAAACAAAAATAATTAATCATATTAATAGACTATATAATATGCTATTTTCTAAAAAGTCTATGTGATAGGCTATATTTTAAAAAGGCTATGTAATAGGCTATATTCTAAAACGGCTATTTAATTATTATTAATATATTATAATTAATACTATTTATAATTTACTATTTACAATCAATACATTCATCTATAATATATCTATATACTAAAAGTATACTATATATCATATATATAATATATATATATAAATATATATATATACATATACTTTCAATATATAATAATATATATAATAAATATAATGATAAAATATCAATATCGCTATCACAATATTAATATTATGCACTAATTTCCTTCTACTCATTTGAATATCTTCGCTTCACAGTTTCCTTCATAAATTATACCATCTTCATACTATATATACTAATTACTCATACTAACTATATTATAACTTAATACCTATATAAATATTATTTAAATGGTATTAATTGATAATATATTTCCTATAGAAAACGAAAAATAATATTTATTTTTACATAAATTTATATAATATATATATATATATATATAATATATAATTATATATAATATATATATTATATATATATAATCTCAATATTAAATATTATAAATTATATAATATATAATTAATTAATAATAACTTAATATATATTATAATATAATTATAATATACTTTTAAAACATAACTAATATCAGTTATGTTAATACAGTGATGTGGTATTTAATGATAACTATATATTATATAATATTTAATTATATATATATAATATAAATATATATAAATATTTAAATAATAATAAATAATAATTATATTATATATATATATATAATATAATTATATTATAATAATTATTATCACATATGTGTATATGCACACTAGCCCCTAACTAAGTACTATCATACTATATACCGTACTAAAACCTAATATACTATAGCCCCTCATATAATACTATAATAATAATAACATACATATAACGACAATACTTGAGCTAGTATATATATAGAGTATGAAGTAATATATCTAATTGCATAATTAATCTCGAGTTAAGCTAAGATATAATAAAATGAAACCTTGTTTAATAAATACTTGTGACATTAGTGTTAGTAACATAATTATTACTGAGAGACATACCTAAATATTTAAAAAGCTAAAAGATACTCATTTATCTCCTATGTCCGCTGTATATCAAAGCCCAATCGATTATTAATAATTGTGCTAAGAAATTATAGTATGATAGCTATATATAGTATACTATTTAGAATATAGATATTTAATATTTAGATATTTATATACTTTATGATATCTAAAATAAGATATGATATTATATATTATATATATATATACTAAACCATTATATTATAATATATTAATTAATATTATATATAAATATATATAATATATATATATATATATTATAATTATATTTATAATTATATAATAATTATAATATATATTGTGTTTTCAGTTATATTTGGTCATTGTTCATGAGTAGTTGTGTGTGGCTCGACTTTAAATCTCCTTGGTGGGGTAGTAAAAATGGGCAAGAGATTGCATATTTTAAATTCAAATCAAAGAATGTAACTCATTTATGAAAATTTCCACATTTATTTTTTACGAATCCAATAATGGTGGAATTCTTTCTTAGCTAATTTATTATTTTAACTTTCTGAGTTTGGAGAGTTGGAATCCCTTTATAAATATATATATAATATATAATTAAATATTATAAATATATATTATATAGATATAAATATTTTTCATATACTATAAATTATAAAAGAGTTGTACTTAAAATGCACTCACACCTGCAGTGAAACGCAAACAGTAGTTGGTGTCGAAAATGCTCATTTTGTTGACTGAACACTCCATATAATGATTTCTAAAAATTAAAGAATTTACCACGAAGTCACAATAAACACCACATGTTCATTGCTTTCAAGTATCAGCACATATCGAATAACATTACAGATTGTTCGAAACGACACATTTATCATGCCCAATGACCTTGGCAAAAACAAACGCTCACGACTTACGAGCCAACCTTATATATAATATATATATATATATACTATATATATATAAATATATATATATTATTAATATATATAATATAATATAATATATATAATTATTATTAATATATATATATATATATTCCATTTTTTTAAAAATTCGATAGCAGGAACTATAAATTTTGGTATTTCGCTGCAATTCCCACAGTATTTTTTTGGTAGTCCGCTAATTGCGGTATTGCGGAATTAAATTGCCGTTAATGATTTAGCATTCCGCTAACTGCAATTCCGCAACTTTTTTCAAATATATCCCCATCGGAATTCTCCGCATATATCTTTGGTAGTTCTGCAATTCGGAATGCTGGACTTAAATGCGGAATGCCCACCTTCTGATAAATTATATATAATATATATAAATAATATTATATATATATAATATATATATATAGTATATATATTTTATTTATAAATATATTAATATATATATATATATATATATATATATTATATATATAATAATTATTAGGCGCAATTTCTACATAGACTAACAAGATTCGATTTCTTTGCGTTGGTTGCCAGATCTTACAAATTTGACCTTCCGACTGTTCTTTTATGCCAAAGATAATTTATTTATGGTAAAAACTTATAAAATATATATAATATATATATATATAATATATATATATATATATATATATATAATAAATAGATATATATATATATATATATATATATATTTATAATATTATATATTATTATATTATTATATTATAATATAATATATATATATATATATATATATTATATAATAATATATAAATATATATATATATTAGATATATAATATATATAATATACTATATATATTATATATATATATATATATATATAATATATATATATTATATATATAATATATATATATATATAAATAATATTATATATTATATATAAATATATTATCACAGTAAATAATATATTACTATTAATATAATATATATATTAATATATATATATATATAAATAATATATATAAATATATTATATAATATAAAATATATATTATATATATAATATAATATATATATATATATATATTATAATATTATATATATATATAATATATTAGATAAATATAATTATATATAATATATAATTTTACAACTTTACCAAAAAAGTAAATTTTCCTTCGCATTAAAGGAGTCGGAAGGTAAAATTTGTAAGATCTCGCAACCAACGGAAAGAAATTGAATGTCTCTATGAATATATTTATAATAAGGGGACGTTGCGCATAACAACACTAATTTAATTTTTTTTGGGATAAATTAAACACCATTCGAAGAGGAAAGATTTCTGTAAAACATTTGTTTTTGATGACATATGCAAAAAAGACGTTTAGAATTTGTGTAATTTCTTCCCAAATATCATGAATCGAGCAATTTTATCGAGCAATTTTAACAGTGAATTTCTGCGAACTACAAAAGATTTTTTGCAAGCGGGTTTCACTGAAATACTTGATACGCATATATTTTTTGAAATAACTCACAAATAGCAGCAATATATAGAGAATGTCTTTTTTTATTTTGATTTTTTTGCCAAATCTCAACTTTTTTTCTCCATAAAATTTAAAAGTTATCAGAAATATACCAAAAGACTTTATATTTTGCATAAATCATACTTGAAAATGTAGTTCAATTATACAAATTTGAAAACAAAAAAAGAAAATATAAAATTGGCTGCGATTTTTTTGTTATATCCCCGAAATAGCAGGCTCAATGTAAAAGAAGTTTTTTTTTTTAGTAAAAATAGTCAAGAAGTTGAACTGTGAGCAGTGGCAAAACCGTGGTATACAACAAATTTATATTAAGTTGAAAAAATGTGCTAGTAAATTATAACTAGTTGTAAAAATTTTAATTCTAATCAGATGAAAAACTAAAAAGTTTTATAAGCCATCAATTATTTGAATTTTTTCTTTTTTTTCCTTATTTTTTTGCAAACATAAAGAAAAATCCGTAATAACTTTTTTATTATATATTCGATTTCTATTTTACTTTCAAAGCACGTAAACTTAAAAAGGATAAACATATTGTGTTAAGATAAATGTTTTGTGTACCAAACGCTATTTGCCGCTGTTCATGGAAACTTATAAAATTTAAAACGTTTTTCCGCAAGTTAAAGTTGAGGAGTAAAAAAAAAGGTAAAAAGAAAAAATTATTGTAAAAGGTAAAAGTTTAAAAAGTTTGTTTATTGTAAGTTTTTAGTTAGAAAACAAAAGTGAAAAGGAAAAAAAAGTAGTTTTGTAAAAAAAAAAAAAAGTGGTAAAGTATTTACAAAAAAAAAAAAAGATAAAAAAAAGTTCAAAATTAGACGAAAAAAAAAAACGAAGTCAAAAAGTTTAATATTCCAAATATGGAAAAAATTAATAAAAAAAAAGTTAAAGTTTTAAAATTGAAAAGTATTAAAAACCAAAAGAAAAGGAAAAAAAAAAAAAAAATTTAAAAAAGGTAAAAAAGTATAAAGCAAATAGGAAAAATTAAAAAATTTTATTAAAAAAGCCTGAAAAAAAAAAGTAAAAAAAGGAGGTTTAAGATAAAAAAGTCTAGCAGCCAAAAACCATTGGCCTACAGAAAATTATCTAAATAAAATGTGTATATCGTCGAGTTATAAGGGCCATAAAATTTCATTCTTTTCAGATGAATAATAATATGAAACTTAAGATTAAATATTAAAAAAAATTTTCGGCTTCCAATAAGTAACGATATGTGAAAAGCTAGCATGATTTCATACAAGTAATATGAAATTTGCGAGCGTAATAATTGGGGAGGTAGAAAAGGAAATTTGTTGTTTTAAAGAAAATTTTTGTATGCCAACAGATTTTTCGCTGCTCATGGGAAACATTTCAAAGTTGTTTAAAAAGTTTTCTCGTGATCAGCGGCAAAGCTGTTGGGCATACCAAATATTAATCTTAAAGTAAAATGATGATATCTTGTAGAGGTAAACAAGCTGTGAAAAGTTCATTGCAATCGAGTAAAATATTAAAAAAAGTTACACGCCACCAGGCTATTTATTTATTTATTTTATTTTATCTTTTTTGCTACTTAAATAAAGAAATAGTATGAATTTTTTATCTTGTGTTCATTATGAGCAAAGGGGGATCAACATATACTCTGGCAAGAGTTTACATTTTTTGTTTAGATAAATGTTTTGTAAACTCAAGGGGATTGCCGCTGCAAATGGGAAAACTTCTTAAAATTTAGGAAATTTTCCCATGCACATAAGAAGAAATCCGTTCTCCATACAAAAAATTTATTTAAACAAAAAATGTATTCTTCCCCAAACTATACTTGCTCCGAAAGTTTCAAGTGCTGATCGCAATCGAAATAATAAAAAAGGTTATGCGTGATTTTTCATTTATGACATATCAAAATTGAAAACCCCCCCATATCCCCCTGTATATTGTAAATAAAATATTTTTTACATGTTGAAAATAACCAGACCATTCGAAAGAGCATTAAATTCTACACTAGAAAGTGTTAAAACCTAAAAATCATAGAATTGATGATTACTACCTTCAAAAGTTAGGAACCCCTACGCGCAAACCGTCCCATAAAATCTGTGTCTACGCTAACCAAACTTATCCTAACCTAGACTTAATAGCCCCAAGTAGACCTAACGTAATGGATCTTGTTAGCCCCCCGGTAGAACCTAACCTAATGGATTTTGTTAGCCCCCGTTAGGACCTACCCTAATGGATTTTGTTAGCCCCCAAGTAGACCTAACCTAATAGATTTTGTTAGGCCAGACGTACGCCGTAATCTAATAATTATGATATTATTTAAAAACTTGAAGATAAAATAAATAAATTATATATATATATATATAAATATATAATATATATATATATATATATAT
>JABUQX010097134.1:0-2500 GCA_015478945.1 Trachelipus rathkii | reverse complement strand
TATAAATATTATCAGCGGATTCTAGGCTACAATAAAAATGCCGAAACCTTATCAAGCACAGATGTAGACAGACAACAATCAATATATCAGCGACGGGCTTTCTTACAAACAATATAGCATACAGCTTTGTATAATATAAAATAAGAAAAATAATAAGTATATATAGAAAGATATAAATATATAAATTATATAATATATCAGTAAAATATAATATATAATAATATAGTATAAAAATAGTAATAAATAATATAATATAAATTAATCTAATTTTTATATTTTTAAAACGTTTTATTATTATTTTTATTGTATTATTATTTCCTATATTTTACACTATTATTCTATTTTATATATGTTGTATATATATATGTATATTAATTATTAAATATTATTATTCAAATTATTAAGTGTGTTAAGTAATTAATATATAATTTACTGTAAGGATATAGATATATTTATAATTAAATATATACTATATATATTTATATATATATATAGTACATTTATAAATATTATAAAATTAAACCTTAATTATAAAATATAATATATATTATAATAAGTCGACCATTTATACTAAGGGATGGGTAATAGATCCTGTATATATATGGATAGGTAACTGTTCAAAGATAATTAATGATTTGCCTTGCTATATATATAATATTAATATTTAAACGGAGGTTTGATTGGTGAATACTGATAATTTAAAATCTATTAACGAAGACACAAGGAGGCGAACTAATATTAGATATATATATAATACCGGGATCTACGTTATTTTAATTATTCAGTGAAGTTGTGAAAAAGGTGTACGCTATATATAATTTTGCCGAAATATGAGTCCAGTAATCTGTTAAAAATATTAAACATATTCATTTATTATTAGGAATAATTTTAGGGTAGTATAGTCTAGAATGAATGTTCAAAATTTTTATGGCAAACGCACGAACTTCATATGGTATAAGACATTTTGTAATGGACATTTGAAAAAATACTTACATTGGTTAGCTGGACAAGCCCCGAGGGCCGAGAGGCCTGAGATAGTGAACAAGGCATACTGCACCAGACAAGTGGGCACGGAACAACTCATGAATGTAAATCGGTAGAACAGGTGTGCCCATACGATAGTTCAATTTGTTTCTTACATGACTGATATATACAACACACACACTATCACAACCGCACACCTACAAACGATCGAATCAACTAGCTCAAAAACAGTTTTTTATTCCATTTTTGTTGCGTGTGAAGACTATTATGAATATTCAAACAACGTCACTATATTTTATATATTGTAAAATAGATCTCTTTTTTTTTATTAATTAATATTAATAGAGAGATTCTTAATTTAACCTAATTATAATATATTATATAATATATATATATATATTATATAATTAATATATATATTAATATATATATATATAATATAAATTTATATATTATAATATAATTTAAATAATTATATATATTATATATACATATATAATTAATATATATATTATATAATTTATATATATATAATATATTATATATATAGTATAATTAATATATATTAATATATATATAATATAATAATATATATATATTAATTATATTTAATAATATATAATTATATAATAATATTAAAAATACATATATATTAATTAATTATATATTATATTATTATATTAATATATATTATATTATTATATAATATATATATTATACGGGATAGTATATATATATATATATATATATATAAATATATTTTAATATATATATTAATATATATATATATAATTTAAAGATATTAATACATTAAAAAGATATTAATAGTTATTTAGATAGGTATAAGCAATAAAAAGGAAATATAATGTGAGTTAAAAGAAAATAGGAAAAACCTTAAAATAATCTATTTTTTTTCGTTTTTTCAATTATTTTTAAATTTATGTTTATTTTGAATTTTTTTTTTCTAATTTTTATATATATTAATTTTTTATTAAAAAAGTATCGTATCTAATCTCTTATAAATCTCTGAAGAGTTTTGTCTCCTCTGCTGTTTATTATATATATGGATGGATGTATATTTTATTTTTCATATAATTATATATATATTAACTATATGATAAGTATGATATAACTCAGAATTATGTCTAGTAACACATATTATATCAATTATATATATCATATATATATTATAGTAATATTATTATATATATATATATATAATTATAATATATATTATGAATAATATATATATATATATATATATATATACATATAGGTATATATATATATATATTAATATATAAATATAATTAATATATATATATATTATATATTAATATATATATTAATATATTAATATTATATAATTATTAATATATATATATTATATTAATTAATATATATATATATTATATATATTAATATATTATAATAGGTACTACCTTATTTTCTATTTTAGCTCATATATAAAGATTCTCTTGATCTTCAATTTTTGTTATATATATTTATTTTTATT
>JABUQX010097133.1:37500-42500 GCA_015478945.1 Trachelipus rathkii | reverse complement strand
GACCCAACCTGGATCGATAGATATTGAAAAGTCTATGGGAGTTTTAACAACTTTGAGAGGCTAACTTTTTTTTCCTAAAGAGAGCGACGATTTTCGTTTTTACTATTCTTCATTATTATTTTTATAGAGTATATCCTGTTATTTTCATTAAAATTGGGGGTGACAACCCTCTGGGTAACTTATTATTATTATTATCTATTATTATTATTATTATTAATTTATTATTATTATTATTACTATTATATTATAGAACATTAGAAACAAAAACCAAGATGTTAATGAATAACAGGAAATTTTTTTTGTGTATTAATATGGTTCTTAATATATTTACACATTTAAATAAGAATAAAGTGAACACAATTTAATTCTTCCTTATTATAAATATTATATTAATTAAAATAATAGAAAATTTTTAATGAATTGTAGTGCAGAGGGATGTCACCCCTGATTTTTATAAAAATCACAGGATATATTCTAAAAAAATAGTAATGTAGAATAATGAAAATGAAAATCGTCGCGGTTCTTTAGAAAAAAAGTTATAGCCTCTGTTATTAAAAATCTCATAAGATTTTCTTATAATTTTTTTTTTTTTTTTTTTAGATATGAATTTTTTATATATATATATATATATATAATATTATATATATATATATATTATATATATATATATATATATATATATATATATATATATATATATAATATATATTATACCGTAAGACGGGGCAATCGGTCCAAAATCAAGGGTACTCAAAATGCTAAGGTTTATGGGAAAACTTTTTTTTTTTTTTTTTTCAAAATTTTTTTTTATATGTTATGTTATCCTTTTGGAGTAAAATTAGTATAATTGTATTTGTATATATAATATAGTGATAATGTTAGAAGGCCGATAAGTAACGTTTGGACGAAATTGGCCCCACCCGATTTTGGGGGCGGGGCAATTCGGTCCACTTCAATTTTCACATCCCTAAGAATCCTCAATTAAAGTGTTTTATTTAATAAATTATGATAGTCATTTTTTATTTTTTAAACATAATGGTTAATTACAATATTATTTAAGAAATTGGAGTTTCGAAAACGTTAAATAAAATGTTCGAGTTTGCCTTTCGTTTTGTCAAACTGCAAAATCGTTAAAAAAAAGGCTCGCCTAACGTAAGGAATTTTCCTTAATTCTGTAAGGTTGCTATTCTTTTTTATTCCGTATTATACAGAATTAAGGAAATTCTTTACATTTGGTGAGCGTTTTTCTACGATTTTGCGATGTTTGACAAAAATGAACCAAACGCTGTTTGACAAAAATGAACGCAAGCTCAAGCGTTTTAGGTCTCTTTTTAAACATAATGGTATTACATTATTATTTTAAGAAATTGGGTTTGAAAACTATTAAAATGTTCGAGTTTGCGTTCAGTTTTGTCAAACGCAAAATCGTAAAAAAATGCTCACTAACGTAAGAATTTCCTTAATTCTTTTGTATTCTATAATTACACAGAATTAAGGAAATTCTTTACGTTTGGTGAGCGTTTTTTTTACGAATTTGCGCTGTTGGGACCAAAAAGAACTGTAATGTAAAAAATTTCTGTAAGGTTGCAATTCTTTTTATTTTTATATTACACAGATTAAGAAATTCTTTACGTTTGGTGAGCGTTTCTTTTACGATTTTGCGCTGTTTTGACAAAAACGAACGCAAACGCTGTTTGACAAAAACGAAATGCAAACTCGAGCGTTTTAGGCCTAGTACGTTTCGTAAATCCAATTGCAAGAAAAGAACGAAAAACTGACTTAAGGCGTCTGGCAACATTATCAGCAGAGATATCCCTTTGTATCCCCTGCCTTGTTACTTTTGCGTAAGTGTGAAACATCTTGCTGAAAAAAAATTGTACAAGTTAATAAGCCTATGTTGAAAAACTTTACCTACCTATCTTGCTGTAAAGGTGTAACTTGCTGTAAACATTATATTTCGGACATCTTTTTTGTAAAAGAGTATTAAAAAATTAATTTAATGATGATTTCAATATGACCGAATTGCCCCACGCAAAATTTTTAAACCTGACCGAATTGCCCATTTACAATTTTTATAATAAAAAACAATATTTATCTCTTGCCTGGAATGACTCCAACGATTGCATTAAGGGTATGAACTATTTTTAAGTACTATATCTTGGTTACCAATAATAGTACAATTATTTTGACCTGTATGATTCTTAGCAATAAGCCTAAAATTACCCGATTTTATAGTGCTCAGAAAAAGAAAAAAAATCACAAAATTAATGGACTTTAATTAAAGGTTTCATAAAAAATTAATACCTAAGACATAAAAATACATTATTTTACATCGTTAAAGATATATTTTACATCGTGTAGGCTATTTTGAAGCCACCTGGACCGAATTGCCCAGTGGTCCGAATTGCCCACATGGACCGAATTGCCCCCGTTTTACGGTATATATATATATATATATATATATATATATATATTATATATATATATAAATATATATAAAATATATATATATATATATAATATATATATATAAGCTATATATATATATATATATCCTTACAAGTTTTTGAACTTTTCCGACCCAAGTCTATTTCAAACTTTTGACTCAACAAGACCAAAAGTACAAAAAACTTTCAATTAATCTAGAACTGGCTGGGTATGAATGTAAGGATACCAAAAACTGGCAAAACCCATCTAGTAACTTTTTTATCAGTACATTTTTTCAAATTAATATACATAATATTCCACCATTTATCTGGGCTTAACTTTGAAGGAAGGGCTTCTTCGAATATATATAGGCTGGGAGCACAGATATCCAGTGCAACCCTGCCTAGTTTCTAGGTTGCAGCTACTGAACTATAGGGAGCTAACTTACTAACTTCCCAGAGCCTCAGATTATGGTGATGACAATGTTTGATGTTTAATAAATAATATAAATTTAAATATTACTTAATTACTTACAGTATTCATATGTCATTACTATCAATATCAGGGAAGAAAAGCAATACCATTTACCTTTATAAGGTTCACCAATGAGGCAATGACATTCATTCAGCAGCGGGAATTGGACAATGTCTGCTACCCAAATATATGTTTAGTTGGAAATTTTACTCCTATTTATTAATTTGTCAAATAATAATGAAATGATGTTATTACAAAAAAAATTTCAATTATTGATAATTTTGTTTTTTTTTTTCCAAAAAATAAAGTTTCAAAAAGCCCAGTAAATTCCCCCCCCCCAAAAAAAAAACACTGGGCTAGAGTTTTTGGGTCCAACCCTGGAATGCATAGATATGATGATAATCAGAGAAACCTATAGTTGGAAAGGATTTAACATGAGGGATGTGGGTAGGGAGCTCCATCATCATCATTTGTTCAAGATGGTTATAGATAGAGAAATTATAGGAAAGTTCACCTGTTGTATCTTTAGAAATATTATTATTCCAGAGAATGTTCCATTTTGGAGCTTAGATAGTCGTAGAGTTGAGATAAATAAACAGAACTGATGAATTTAGTTGTTGATTGGCAAGAGAACCTGAGCTATAAGTGGGAAATTCAGTAAACTAAATTAGGAACACTCTCACATTCTCTTCCTATGGATGAAAATTTACTATTATGGCAGCAAAGATAGGGTTTCTGTCAAAGCACTCAAACATTGGAGTTTCGGTTAAGAACATAAAGCCACTGGATTAGTCTAGAGGAAGAGAGATGATTTTCAAAAAAAGTAAAAATAATAGAGTCCACAAATGTTGTAGAAATTAACTTTTATCCATGAAATGAAGTCTTATCTTCATTGATAGGAGGACCATGTGCCTTTCTTCCCTCTTATGCAATGTTTTAAAACTTTTGTAATATTTGCATTACAAGTTTCTTTAATGCAGAGCTTCAGAGTTGGGAGCCAGAGCTGAGGAAAAAAAAATTTTGTTGTAGAGCTGGAGCCAAAAAAAATGAAAGCTTTGAATGCTGTTTTTGGTATTTATAATTGCAAATTATAAGTGAAACTAAGGAATTAGTATCAATCATTCTTTTTCATTAGCGAAATATATACTTCAAAACAGTTAAATGACTGCAGCTCACATGAAGCAGGTTAAATCATGAGCGATCTTGAACTGAAAATGATCAAGCCAGAGTCAGAGCCTGGCTGTTTTAAAATGGAGATAGTGGGTAAATTTTAAAATTGTTGGTCTAAAGCCAGAATTGGAACTGGAAAAATATTTGCAAGCTCTGCAGTCCGGATTTAAACTCCTTAATGGGCTGTTGCTAATACACATAATTCACTGTGATAGGTTATGGAATTTGAGATAGATTTATAAATTATTATTATATCTATACTATATTGCAAGAACAACGAATATCACTTTTTGACCAAATTGAGTTTTTAATACTCTTGGACATGATATTTTTGAACTTTTCAATTCAATAACAATGTTAAATGATGATTACTGAATTAGATACAACAATTTTAGCTTAAAAATTTCCATAACCTTTAATGAAAAAAATATATTTCCATCATTCATAACTTAAAACTGGCTCTTTATATTAGTCATTCTTACTCTAAGATACTGATATATAATTTTATATATCTGTTGGTTGAATGAAAGTTAGCTTATTATATAAATTGAAATATATTTTTAATAAAGGGGTATAATTTGCCATAGATGTCAATTGGGGAATTAACTGATTGTAGAAAATAATTGCTATTTTATAGTTTAAAATACATTTATATTTTATATTTTTCAGTAAGATATTATCATTGTTTTACTCGTGTAAATACATAGTTCCTTTACTGTTAAGGTATAAAACAAATTTAGATTCACATATATACTGTATTTTAACTACAAAATAGCAATTAAATTAGGTTAGGGGTTTTAGAAGAGTAAAAAAATAAATTAAAAGTGCTGTTCTAACAATGTTTTTTGTATAAATTTCACTTATAGATATTTTTAATTAAATAGCTTTGATACAGATTTAATTAATTTCTATTTATATTTTCAGTACTC
>JABUQX010097133.1:17500-30000 GCA_015478945.1 Trachelipus rathkii | reverse complement strand
AGTAACTGAGAGAAGGAAAAAGTCTCGCACTCTAAACAGAACTCCCAGTTTCTTGAGGCCACCCTAGCAACCACTGTGATTTGAGGTTTTCAAAACATTTTTTTTTATTAAGTCAAAGGATGTTTATATTGTCAACAGGAGAGACAGAGAGAACCGTCGAAAGAGAGATATAAAATTTAAGTGTCTTAGAGAGAGATTTGCAGAAGTTTGGGTTTTAAAAATTAAATTTCACAAGCTTGAGAGACCCAACCCTGAAATTCTATCAGATCAGCGAGAATAGAATCGGAAGATTAAGACGAGAGGTAATTCTAGAGGTAGTAAAAGGAGCAGAATTGATATGAGTTGAAAAGTAATGAAAGGTCAAGTCATCGACATATGAGTGGATAGAGTTAAGATGTGCAGGTGAAGATCATTGATGAAAGAAGAGTAGGAGATAAAACAGAACCTGAGGAACACCACTATTGACGAAAACGAAAAGTCTCCCATCAACAACAGGCGACATTGAGCGATTTGAAAGAAAGCTAGACATAAGTAAGCAAGAGAAGAAGGAAACCCAAAGGAGGGGAGCTTAGAGAGCAGTGACGCGTACCATACCCAGTCAAATGCTTTGGATATATGTCAAGCGCCACCACACAAGTCTTCCCCACGTAGTTTCTAAGGGCGGAGAAAGCATAAATCTGTTAAATAGGAAAGTATATCGCGAGTAGATCTCTCGAGCACCGAAAACCGTACTGGTAAGAAGGGAAGAGATTCCAGATGATCTAAAGTGAGAGTTGAAAGGGTTTCAAAGATCTTAGAAAGAATACCAAGTAGAGCTATAGAGTGATAGTTAGAAGGATCAGAGCAGCATCATTTTTTCGGAATAGGTTGGACATATGCGCGCTTCCAACACTGAGGGAAAGTGCTAGTATTGAGGCATAGAAATATAGTTGAACGAGAGGGGCCAGCACGGCACACCTCCTCAAAACTCGGAGAGGGAATGCCATCGGGCCACCCGCCTTCTAACGTTCATAGATTTCAGAACCCCATGCACCTGATCAAATGAAATGACAGGTAAGGCATAGGACACCTGACTGAGAGGAGAAATAGGAGGAAGAGGAATACCAGAATCGTCAGGGTTGAATTAGAGGGAAAATAGGAGGCCAAAGAGATGATTTTCCTTTTTCAGTTGGAGTATTAACAACAGAATCATCAGAGCGAATAAGAGGAGGAAGGATGATTTACAGAAGTTGTTAGAGATGTTTTTGACAAGAGGCCAGAAAGATTTGTCGGTAGGAGAACCAAGGAGGTCAGCGCATTTTCGTTTAATGAAAGTCCGCTTTGCTCGTCGAAGAGTATCCCTGCAACGATTTCTAGCTGAATGAAAATTGGCAAGAGTGATAGAAGAACGAGAATTTTTCCACCCCCCGATAAGCATTGTCTCTATCCTGAATGGCCAGGAAACAAGCACGATCGAGCCATGGATTTTGAGGGAGAAAAAGATTTAGTCCAAGAAGGAATGAACCTGCTGCCCAGTAACAATTACAGTTCCCACTTTATCAACAGAATCTGATCTTAAGAGTCCAAGCAGTCACTTCAATTATAGTTGGCGTAAAGCAACGCAATGCCCCCAATCAGCCCGATCAAAGTGCCAGAAAAACCGCATAAGGCAGGATGGAGATGTTGGAGAAGAAAAGTATTAAAATTAAGTGATATAAGGTTGTGGTCAGATTTACGAAAGAACGAAGGTGGTGTATTTATAGAGAGAAGGACCCAGTGGTGAAACATGGGTCAAGTGTGTTCAAGAATCGATTGGGACTGATCCGGAATGTGTGTAGGTTATTTGTGGTGGTCCCAGATCGTTAAGAATACTGAATGATTCGGCTACCTCCCAACTAAATCAGTACGCTACGAGAGGAACCCAACAATCCAGTTTTGTGTACATTGAAATCTAAATAGAGGACCTCAGTATTTGGATGAGAAGATACAAGTCTCGTGCGTGAGTAGCAGTAAGGTAATCAAAATAGGCATGAAAATATGTTCTGTTAGGAGAGCAGTAGCAGAAGCAGAATATTGTAGTAGAAGGAAGAAGATTTTTAAGCCACAGAACATCGAAGTTAAGGAGATTCGAGATTCTCGAGACGTGTTATAGGAATATTTATATTTACATAAACACATACCCCCACCCTTCAAACGGAAATTATAAAAATAAGTTATAGTTGGATATATTAAACGAGGTGAAGGATGAATTCTCACCATCTGGGTCTCAGACAGAGCATAAAATTAGGTTTTAGAGTTAGAGGTAGTATTCCATGGATGCAGAGTTAGAGTGCAATCCATTGATGTTGAAGTAAAGT
Organism: Trachelipus rathkii; assembly: GCA_015478945.1. Classification (NCBI taxonomy): domain Eukaryota; kingdom Metazoa; phylum Arthropoda; class Malacostraca; order Isopoda; family Trachelipodidae; genus Trachelipus; species Trachelipus rathkii. Next base: position 27,664 of record JABUQX010097133.1, on the reverse strand, counting down.
CAAAAAGAAAGAAATACGCCTGACCTCAAATCTACTAAAGCTCACTTACACGCACAAAAAACAAAAAAAAAAACAGAGAAGAAAAGACAAAACCAAAGGAGAAATGAGGAAGAATTATTCGTACGCTAAAAATCTAAAATTTTAAAACGGTAAAACTCTATTTACAGCAAATATCTAAATATGAATAATCAGAAAGTTTAAAAACACTCACACGCTCTCACACGAAATTAGGTACAAAAAAAAATACTAATAAGGAACTAAAAAACTAAATTTATCTGTATAAATTATATTGGGAGAAAAAATAGGTAAATTTTACGCTAAGTTGGTGAAACGCTAAAAATCTAAGTTAAAGGAAATCGGGGAAAAAAAAACATAACTTGGTACTAATATCTATATGTCGAACTAAATTTATTTTTGAATGTAAAAGTTTCTCATAATTTTCACCCAAAAGTAAAGTATCATTTAAGTATACATTATTTAACCGATACCCGTGCCATAAAAATGACCGATATTTTACCGATACCATTACTATCAGTACATCCTAATATATATATATATATATATATCATATATATATATATATATATATATATATATATATATATATATATAGATATATATATTATATATATATATATATATATATATATATATATATATATATATATATATATATATATATATATATATATATATTTCTTTCTTTCTTTCTTTATCTTCCTTTATTTTCCCAAGAATGGGAGTAAGGTGCGTGACGAGCATCGGAAAAAAAAGCAGTAGAAGAGCATGACATAAGTCGAAAGAAAGCCCAGCCTTACCGCCCCTCAGTACCATTAATTAGCGAGAACTCGGTCACAGTCAGAAATCCACCCTAAAGCTTCGTGGGACAGCGGTGGACCCTCACTATGGTAGATCGTCAGTGTAAGGGTTCATCCCTTATCCCAGGTGGGCCACAACAATAGCTGAGATTCGATAAGAAATATCCTCTATTTATACACCTTTCTTCTCGCCTCTACCAAACTCACATTTCTCCTTTCCAACATTCGTTCACCGACTCAAATCACTTTCTCTTCAGTCTCTGACCGGGTCGGTTCCCAACACCTCTCCACTATACATCCCAACTTAACCAACCGACTATCATTCATCCTTTCCACATGACCAAACCATCTCAACATACTTTCATTTATTCTCTCATTTACCCCTTTCTCCACACCACACATCTCTCTAATACGTTCATTCCTCATTTTTTTAATTCTTCTCAATTCTTCTCACACCTAGATTGTCCATCTGAACACATTGAACTTTTGATCTATATTTCTTATTCCAGACCATAGTCTCACTACCATACAATAACACTAGGTAACAACATACCCTCATGTAAGACTCTAGCGCACTCAAGACTTAGTCCCCTTTACATTCACAATGATTTAATTGCACCAACAACCTTCCTGTTACCATTTCTAACTTTCCTACTACACTCTGCATCATCGTTCCCTTCTCATCCAACATACCTAAATATTTAAACTCAGACACTTGCTCCAGCTGTCACCATCTAACATAACTTCACACTGAAGACTGTCCTCCCTCATCATAACCTTACTCTATCTACGTTTGCCAAACCTCCTTTTACACAGCTTGCCAAATCTCTCTACCAATCCTCTCCAAACTCTCTTCCAGATTCGCCACACACAGAACCAAATCATCCACATATAATAGGTGGGGCACCCTCCACTCTTCCATTCTCCATTGTTCTAACACCATTTCCTGCCATCCCCACCTCAGATTCTTTCATAACCCCATCCTTATAAATTGAATAACCAAGGAGACATAGCAGCCCTATGCTCACTCCACTAGTAATCTAAACCATTCACCATTAACCCACCATTTGTTCTTACACACACTTCACTATTGTCCTTTTATACTTTTGATTCCATTCAGAAGCCTACTACAACACCATATATCCTGCTTCTACTTAAAACTTCCTATTAACTCTATCCTTGTACGCCTGTTGTAAATCCATAAAACCTAAATATAATTTATTCTTCTTCTCCCTCATTTTTCTCAATCATTTTTTTCCAATGTAAAGATTTGATCCACACATATCCTCTACCACTCCTTAACACTTTTTCTTTACCAATCAGTCCTTCAGTCACTCATTGCCTCTTTCGACAAAAATACCAGCGTATATCTTTCCTGACACTCAATAATAAACTTATTCCCCTATAATTTCTACAGTTCCCTTTTCTCCCTTACCCTTAAATAAGGGTACTATTACCGCGCTCTCCTCAATCCCTTGGAACTATACCCTCCATAAGCCTTTATTACTAACTTCCAAATCAATCACCATATCGCCTCCGTTCTTGATTATTTCACTAGTAATTTCATCTATACCTGCAGATTTACCATTTCTTAATTTCCCTCTCTACCCATTACCTCCTCCTTACTAATAACCTCATCCCCCAAAATACCTGTTCCTTTTTGTGCCATCAAAACCACACACATTCACTAACACCTCATCATTGCTGTTAATATTGTGATATATTTACCGATATATATATATATATATATATATATATATATATATATATATATATATATATATATGTATATATATAATATAATATAATATATATATATATATATATATATAACTAACTACTCTATATATATATATATATATATATATATATATATATGATGGATACTAAACTATATAGAGAAACTCTGAGTAAAGTTTTGAAATACAAGTCTGAAAACATTCGCTAAATGCATACGTCGGGAATGCACAATGAAGGATATAGGGGTAGTAACACACACAGAAACAGCAGTAACATTATAATAGTATTTATTGCATATATAATATCTGTAGTGGTCATATAGATGGATTTCCCGTTCCTTTGGGTGTCCTTAGAAACCATGTGCTTCATGTATGATGGAGCTTCAGCCCAATTTGCAAGAAGAGTTTGCCAGTATCTTGATGGTATGTATCCAAATCGTTGGATTGGACCTTGAAGCTCTGCTTAATACTGTTTTGATGTATGGACTCTACTCTGTATAACTCTGTGACAGGGAATTAGTACTATTAAACATCAAATATTCAAAGCCTCTGGGTTCAATATTCTTGTGGGGTGGCTTTTTTTTCATTAAATATTTTGGGTCCTACATCCCTCCCACCTCTTTGGTTTACCATCACCTCTTTTTAGAAAATAACCATGTTAACTTTATTTTGGGGTAAAAAGTTTCCCTGACAATGCTATTTTTAAAATAAATAAACCTTGAACTTTTTATTTAATATTTTTTTATACCTATGCAATAATTCTTTCATTTCAGTTTGTTGAAAGTGATGTTGATGAAGAACTTTTGTATAATATTCCGTAAGTAAGTTTTTTTTATTTTTTATTTTATATTGATGTATCAAAGTACTGAAACAATTAAAAGTAAATGAATCATAATTTTGAGAAAATGGAGTTAGCATCAGGCAATTTATAATAGAAACGTAGTTAGATTGTTTGTAGATGTCAAAATTTGAGGGAGTTGGAAATTCTTTTAAATTTTTAACCTTTTATTACTAAAATTTTATTTATTATTATTATTATTATTATTATTATTATTATTATTATTATTATTATTATTATGTATGTATTATGTGTGTGTGTATTATTATTGTTATTATTAGTGGGTTCTTAGACCAAATAAAACAAGAGGTGTGTCATTTGGAGGTGCAAAATGGTCAGCACCAAGCAAATGAATTGTAAGTATTTTAGGGAATTTTGTGGTTAAATATTATTTATTATTATTATTATTATTATTATTATTATTATTATTATTATTAGCTATATATCCCCTCCCAAATTAATTTAACCACCACTCTGCTGTGGTGTAGGGGCTCAGATAACTTTTCGAATTGTATCTGCGAAGAATTACGTTATTATTATTGGTTGATTTTTCCCCTTTTTGTTGTTGATTCCTCCCTACATTCCCTTTGCGTGGGAATTGAATTAACCGCTTTTTTTTTCGCGTTATTATTATTATTGATGTCTTTGTTTTTGTATTTTATGAATAAAATTCTTATTTCCCGTCCTTTCCGGAGGCAGTTTGTATCCTTTTCCTCCATTTCTGTCCGTACTACCTACATATTCCACGATCCTCTTATGGGAGTCTCACTGATTTCCTCCTGAATTCAGGTGGCTGTATCCGGCTTCTGTCTCTGTACATATCTTATGCCCATCCCGCCTCCTTCCCCATTAGGTGAGGGTACAGATCAAAAACCGGTTGTTCTCGTTTTTCTCCGGGCTGCCTGTATTTGGCGGACGAACCATGACTAACCACTGAAGAAGCTGTCCAGCACTTTGGTGTTAAATCTTGGGCTTCGCGTCTTCTCCGTGTGGTGAATGGCTATTATAATATTTTATCAACTTAAAGACTGAACGCAGCTTTCCAGGGGAGCTTTTCTAAGACCCACCCATAGCTTTCAGAGAGGAATATTTTATGCTCTGGGCTTGTGATGGACGTGGTTTCTGTGGTTACGCTCTCAGGACATAAACTAATTTTTATACACATTATTGACTTTATTGTATCTGTTATTTTTATATTGCGGTGTGGTTGTTACAAGAGAAATCTTTGACTAATTCTAAAAACAAGACAAACCCAACCAACTATCTTAAATAACGGACTTCTTTTCTAGGACTACTATGAGGCTGTTCGGACCTCTCAGCACAACTCAATCACTCAAACCTTACGTCAGCCATCTCACAAGAGCCTCTGTGCCACAGGCTCTCAATCCTATACGTCAGAATAAACAAGTTCCAACGATCCTTTTCAGACTCCTCCTCCAGGGGTACTAAGTCTTACTTCTATCTTACTTCCTTCTACTTATTTTTATTTAGATTTGACAGCTTCAAGTCTGCTGACTACTATAAGACAATTACATCATAGAGATGCTTTAGAGGCTATCTTCAAACGAGTCATAGGCAGCACTCCAATGAGGGCAGTTCCATCCTGGTCCGTGCTGCCTTTAAATTTAAAGCCACATGTTTTGCCTCTATCACATCTGGGAAAGGATTCTATGTTCTAAACTTGACGATATTCAGCTAGCCTTGCTAAAGGGAGTATTTATGCCGCCAAGTTCTGTCAGATACTTTTATAAAATTTTCGCTCAATTGCAGAGACGCCCAACGTTCCAATCCACCGACGTTTACCGGTTTCTCCTCGTATAAGGAGAACCTCTTGGGATCAAACCTTCGTCACTCCCTACTTTCCTGCCACTTGTGCCTTTCTCTTCAGCAAAGTAAAACTTAGGTTTACTATGCACATGGTTTCATACTTGTGATCCCTTCCTCCTAACATACATCGCTCCCGTGCTTTGTGTCCAGAACTTCCTCCACTTTCGCATTCCTCCATTCAGACTTCCGTACCGGACTCCGGGTCACCTGGTGTGGTGATTCCTATTGCTCAGGACAATTGTTCTGCCAACTCCCTACCATCGAACGACTATCGACTTCCATCGCCAAAATTTACATCTCTCACGGCATTCACCTTGTAGAGTTCCATGCGGCACCAAAGATATCTTTGATTTTGCAACCTGGTTTAGCGTCAGGGTCAATGACAAACGTCGATGTGCAACATCTGAGCCCCAGATATTACGGGAAACGCTTGCATCAGTTTCCGGGAAGCCAGGCCCTCTTAATAGTCACGATCACCCGTCCAAAAGTGGATATTCCCAGAGCATGAATATAGAGTTACAGACTTCTTAAAACAAAAGAAACTAGTTTGCACCGAGGAACCATGCTCACTCCTGCCTGCTCAGATCACCCACGTGGACAAAAACGGAACTGTGAATCAACTTCTGCCCGTTCCGGTAATGCTACACGCCGCCTAAAGACTTCATCGCAGCAATCCTGATGATTCTGAATCTTTCTTGGGATGCCACAATGAATTCTTCAGACAACTCTTCATTCTTGGGATTACCTCGTGTTGAACACTGTGGGCCCATTCAAGGGAAGGTCGGAGGAGGTATTGGACAAAACATTACGCGGACGTGGTCGTCCTTTGGAAGATGTGGCGGTGTCTCGTTGAGGGTGGGTTGACTGCTGTGGGATCAGGGAGGAGGAGTCTTCTTCCCTCTCTAACTCCTCACCTCCACCCACTCTAGCCTTTCTCGGCCGAGAATAGCTTCTGAGAATTTGACTAAGAATATCACACACCTACCTCAATGTGTCTCCTAACATTCCCGAAGACACCAATCTTAGTGGCCCTTTTTTCCTTTCAATCTTCCCCGACCTTTGATAATGCACCTATTGAAGGGGCACATCCTTCTTCCCAGTCTGCAAAGTTATCTGGCAGGGGTATGCAAATTGGAAAGTGTTTGAGATGTGGAGGGTGACTTGGCACGCCTCTTCGTAGAGCCCTCCTATTGTGGCCAGGAACGACTCCTGTCAAAAACAGAGAAAGGTCCTCATATCCCAGCTGCATTTCTCCCCCAGTGTTTGAGATTCCGATCAGCGAGACATTATCCTCAAAGACGACTGCTAAATTCCAATGCATAGTAACTACCGCCACTGATCGCCCTGATCATTGATTATATTACCTTTTAAGGCACGTTTTATCCAATAAAACTGTCGTGGATATTTTCACAATTACGAAGAACTAATGAGATTACTTGTAGCTCATAAGCCGTTGCCTGTTTCTTTACAGGAACTATAGTTTAGTGACCGAGACCTTCGACAACCTTCAAGGTATACGGATTCTCTTATTTCCCTGTCCCATTCATTCAAATACCGTTCGAACTCCCTTACATGCCGTGGCTGCTCGTATCTACATTGAAGCACCGCTTGCACTGTGCTTAGTGTACCTAGCACCCAACTGTAAATATACTACAGAAGACCTTGTCAATTTTCTCAAGTCTCCCACCTCCCAAGTTAGCCCTAGGTGACTCTAATCTCCGCCACCCTTTGTGGGGAGACTTGTTACATCCCCTGATTGGTCTTCCTTTCATCAGGTCACTTACTTTCCCATCCTTTCTGCAACTATCCTCGCCGGCCAAAGCCTTCCCCTACTTTCAGGAACCAATCTTCCAGGCGGCAGCAGGTCATGTACCCTGTTCATCTGGAACCTGCAAATCAACAGCTCTTTGGTGGAACAAAGAATGTGCTCGGGCTAATCATGAAAGCGTAAATTATATAGTCTGTATAAGCAAACTCCCACAACTTCCAGCTTCGATTTTTTTAAGCTTCATAAGCCCAATCCCGACGTATTAAATGAGGAAACGATATTTCTACCGTTAATTCTTATACACCTGTAACATCGGTCCATAGGGTTGTGCGGAAAATTTTCCGAAAACCACTCAGATCCACCCTTCCCTCCTAGCTTACGACCCGCGTACCTCTGATGTTATCTCTGTTCCAGGGTCGTAGCTGATGAGTTCGGCTATCACATCGCTTCCTGCTCCAGCGGGTCGGCATCATAAACCATTTCGTTCTGACCGCCTGCTGGTTTAGACTCTAGGCCTTTCTGTTCCCCCTGAGAAGACTTTTCTTACAATAGATTATTCACCAGAGCAGAGTTCCAGGAAGCTCTAAAACTATGCAAAGATGGAGCGCATGGCCCCTTAAGAAAAATCCTTTCAGATGCTAATTCTTGCTCCTACTATCACTGCATTCCTCCTCAGCTTATATAATAGAATATTGAAGGGAGTCTTCCTCCTGTCTGGTTTACTACATATATTATCCCCAAACCTGGGAAGGATCCAACTTCTTTTGATAACCATCGCACTATTTCATTAACCTGCAACACATACAAGCTGATGGTGGCTTCCCGCCTTGTTCCCACCTTGTAGCAACTTCATACATTTTTAGACTGTCAGTTTGGTTTCCGTAACCATCGCTGTGCTCAGGATCCTCTCCATTTTCTTTGATCTTGAAGAGGCGTATGACAGCACATGGAGGATGGGGGTTTTGCGAAACCTTCACTTCTTGGGCCTTCGGGAGCAACTTACCCTCTTTCTTCAGTTATTAATGTCTAATCGTTCTGTTTAAGTCCATTGTGGAACCACACTGTCGAGGCATTTTGTTATGGGTGAGGATATGCCGCAGGGCAGTGTGCTGGATGTTTTGCTTTTCGCAATAGGTTAGTCTATACCATTTCGGATTCGGTCCGCTGCTCCATCTATGTTGACGATTTTGCCCTGTACATCACTGGAGCAAAACTTCTTTGTTTAGTGCGCCAACTTCAGCTTTCCATTGACAGGGGTTTCTTCCTGGTGTGGTGTTTTGCACATGGCTTAACTTCTCAACATGAAACTAAAGCCATGTTTTCGGAGATACCGTCGAGGATGTCTAATAAAAATGCTTCCTATATTACACTTCTGTGGCTCCCCTATTCTTGTGAAGCCGACGATGAGATTCTCGAGCCTGCAGCTCGATGAGGGCCAAACGTACCTCCCTCGCATTACTCACCTAGAAGATAGTAGTTTCAGCTCCTTGAATCTCTTAGTCACCTCACTTCTAAGACGTAATTAAATAGCCGCTCTGATATTTCACCTATTGCCGTATAGCTCTTACATATATGGTCTAAAATCTTTGAAACTCCTCAACTCTCATTTCCTAGATAATCTGGAATCCTATTCCCTTCTTTCAGATCGTCAGTAATCCTTTCGACGCTCGAGGTCAACTAGTGAAATACTTTATCTCACAGATTTATGATCTTCTGCCCTTAGGGACTTTGGGAGTCTTGTGTGGTGGCGGTTAGCATATTGAAAGCTTTTGACCGGATATGGCACGCTTCACTACTCTCTAAGCTCTCTCCTTTTGGGTTTCCTCCTCTTTTCTTATATCTGGTTTTCTCTCAGATCGTTCGATATCGGAGCTAGTTGAAGAGCGACCTTTCTCCATTTCCGTTAATTGTGGTGTTCCTCAAGGTTCTGTTATATCTACAACTTTATTTTTACTTTTCATAAACAATCCTCTCAGCTGCTCATTTATTTGCTACCTCTTTTACATCTAGAGTTGCTTCTCGACTTCAGCCTTCCTATTATATTATTGCCGATCTGGATGAGATTTCCCTGTATTGTCGCTTCAATCTTGTAAAATTCAAATCTTTTAAAATTTCTTCACATCTCCCTCTCTTAAACGCCTCCCAACTGTCTTAATATAAACAATAAATTATTTTAGAAACCTCATATCACAACGGTTTATAGTTATGTTAATGGGATAAGACTTTATAGCTGAGGGTTGTGTGTTTTTTTTTTCAATAGTTATTCCAATTATACAATAGTCCTATCCGGCCTTGTATGGAGTACTGTTCTCACATTTGGGGACTCTGGTTCCACCCTTCTTTTCGATAAGTTTGAGTCAAGGCTAAGAAGCTAATAAACTGCCTTCAACTTCCAAACTCCCTTGATCCTCAATATCTACGACGTGACGTTGTCGGACTCTCTTTTCTATAGGTACTACAACGGCAAGTGCCTGAGGGAGCTGACCTCTTACATTCCACCACATTGTGTCGCCCTCGTACCACGAGGGAGCCTTGCTTGCGTATTAATTTTGTGTATAATGGAAACCCCAGTCTTACCGTTATATTGTCTCCTTTCCAGCCACCTCAGTTCTGTGAAACTGCCTGCCATTTTCTGTTTTTTTTTGTTTTTTTTTTGCTTTATTTAATTTTCCTTTCTTTAAAGCCTTCTTCTTCGCTCATTTGAGTTAGGCTTTGGCTTGGGTGGGATTTTTATTTCATATTTCTGCCAGGAGGAAGCATGCAACAAAGAGTTCTGAAGAGAGTTCCATTATCATGGTAGTAGTAGTAGTGGTGATATTTTTGTGATACAATAGTTTGATAGTTAGAACGAGTTGGCAGTGTTAGTGAAAGCGGAAGAGTTAATGAAATTAAAGCCATAAACTCTTAGCGTTCCAAGGAGTTGAATGAGTTTAACTATCCCAGATGTGGGAAACATTCTTAACAAGAGCATACAGTGCCCCTATATAGAACATGCAACTAGCTATGGTGGTTGGAAGAAATTCTGTAGGTGCCTTAGAATTCCAAATCTCTTATATGTCGGGTAAATACACTTTGGAATGAGTTTGTTAGACATTAAAACGACTTTCTTTGCCCTCAGAGATAATACTATACCTATACAAGTAATTTAGAAGGTCACCTCTTTGATCTTATGAT